>LQNK01001368.1:53292-87732 GCA_001586405.1 Phoebis sennae
GTAAGTCAAAAGCGTTTCTATAATAAACGTGACGTTAACATAACTACCAAAACTTGGTTCTGATTGGTTGATTAGAACCGCCCGTTATGAAAACCATTCGTTTGTGTTATACTATGACGTGCCGTCGTTTATAGGAATTGGGCATTAATCGAAATATATTCTTGTACAGAGCGTGACCGAATGCGGAGTGGTCGCGGCGGGCGCGCTGGGCGCCGCGGCCGACAGTTCGGACGGCGAGAGCTGCTCCGACAGCGACTCCGACCAGCACGACTCGTCCGATGAAGACGACGAGGGTACGTACTATGTATAAAGAAAGAAAGAAAGAAAGAAAAGGCATTTATTCCAGAAACTTACAATTATTACACTTAACTATTAACTTATATATTCTAAAAATTAATATTAACTAAAGCTTAAGGTAAAGGTGTACGGCAGTGCATTTCTGGAAAAGGGTTGACCACTCAGCATTTGCCGCGGTGGTAACCATCGCGACGCTGATTTTCAGTGGGCCCTTAAGGAGTATCGCTTAGAAAGACAGATGATCAATATAAAATAAGTACATAAGAATAAAAAATAAAATGAATGAATATATAAAATATAAATAAAATAGGAAAGAGATAAATAAATAATATATAGCAAATATACATGAGAATATACGACACACAAGTCCAAAGGGACAATCTATAACAGTAATTATAATGCCACTAAGGCTGTTTTTGTTGGTGGAGCTGAAGACATTTGTATTTAATTTTAAAGTACTCAACCGTGCGGAGGCAACTATATAACTATTGCTCCTGACTTTCATTAATTATATTATTCTCATATTAGCATTGTTAAATGTTATAATAACTTGTTGTCACAAAATAACCGACTAAATTACACGAAAGCGTTATAATATTTTTTTTGTTATGTAATGATTACAAAAAATATATTATTACGCTTATTAATAAAAAAATATTAAGTGACTGAGTCGGTAAATAGGTAAAGGCAGCATGCGAAACATACAGATTTAAAAACTTAAATACTCTTAAATCAATAAATTTACAAAAAAATATATTAGTAAAATTAATAATAAAGGTAAACAATAGGTACATGCTCAGTTAATAATTGTACTTATTTATGAAGTGATTAAATAAATGTGTAAAGTGTCTTAAAAATAACGTCGAAGTGCTGTTGCATAACAAAAGGTTATTTGATAAAAGAGTCATGTACACGCCTTAACTACCACAATGAAAATAAAATGTGATATTTCAAAATATATTAAATAGAAACTTTTATAACTTACATATTTAGCAAAAAAAGTGTTTTCAATAAACACCATTTTTATTACATTATTAAAACGCAACTAAATAGTATATATTTGTTGTTACAGTGATCCAAGGAAAGCAACACAAATACAGGAACATCAGCCAGCTGGAGTGGGACAACAGCACGATGTAAACGCGCCGTCCCTCTCGCACACAGTACTTACTCACCCTGTCGCCCTCCCACTCTCGCCCGCGCAAACTATGTATACCTGTCTCGATCGCACGTTACAATATTAAAGTTAAGAACACAGTTACGTCACAAATGTCCAACTGTTTAAAGTTGTATTAAATGTCATGCTATCTCTATCACTCTTATAAAAGGAGAAAAGGACAGGATGATACTTAAGAATCGCAAAAAATAATCACCATTTGGACAATATTTCGAAGAAAATTTGCGAAATTAATGTTTTCGATATTATAAAAAAATAATTTTAAATGTATTAGTTGAAGATTTACTTAAATTTTAATATTGAAACGTGTCATTCGAGATTCTTGTCGCACAGTTATAAGGAATTGATTTTGTAATAAAATTTTGAAGGCTTCTATTCGAGTCTTTTAAATCTACATCGGTCATAGATTATTATACAGACCCGGCTCGGACTTAAGTCGATTTTATAGCAATAAAGCACAAAAGCGCGTGGCTATTCTTTGTGTACAGTCAGGGGCGTCGCCAATGGGGGTTCAGGAAGTTGCAGCTGTAAGTTTGCCCCCCACAGTATTAAAAAAAATTGCGAAATAAAATGCAAGTCTTTGAATTGACTTGCTTGATCGATTATTCCAGTATGTTTTAATTAAGGTTAACAAAAAATCTTTGACTGTGTTGCTATATTCTAATCTGGCAATTACAAATTCATATTGAAATTGTTTTAAAGTTATTTAGTCAAGAGCTCGTGTAGGCATGTTGGCCGCGATACCGTTGTTATTAGAATCGCCATAAATGTAATCGTACTACAAGAGAAAACTTCATATGCTCTCAAGTTTACTTAAAATTTACTTAACCACTTGACCCTCCCCCCGCCCTCGGCTGGCGATGCCCCTATGTACAGTGGCAGACAATGAACACTGAATAGAAAACTTGTGTTTCATTAATTGTTCGTTAGATAAGTGACATTGTTCTCGACTGTACGCGCGTACGATTTCGTTAGTATTTTAAATGTTAAGTCTCAAATGATCATATCAAATTTATACGTAAAACAAAATTATTTCTCGCTTGCTTTCTAGAACGGAAATCGTTCGAAATAGACGTCGCTTTTCTATGTTTTTCTAAGAGTAAACTGTATCTATGTATCAATAGTAGACGTTTCGTATCGAGTCGGTTGTAAGTGAATATTATTGATAAGATAATATGTATATTATACGTACACGTAAGAGGCGCTTTGCCGATTCTGCGACTAACATATTCTTTGCTGACTAACCTTTTTCGACGCCATTTTTGTTTGTGACGTCATATCCGCATTTATTTAGTACAACGCGAACGTGTTCCGCATTTTTTACGTACAAATCACGTAGTATTTTAATGTTTGAGAAATGTCCACTTCTACCCTTTACGAGCTTTTCAAGAACGGCTTAAATGTATATTAGGCACAGAGTTATTTGAAAAAAAAATAGATGTACTATACTATACACTTATACGGACGATGTCGACTTAGGGTCACCTACTATAATGAACTATATAATTATATATATATTTTGAATGCGTTAAGATTTTTACTAACAATTAGTAGTAAGTGGCTATATGTTAGTTTGTGCGCACGCGCACAAGAGCGGGGAAGATGGCGTCGACCAACACTTTTCCCCGGTTATTTTAAGAGTAGATAAGTTTCACGCACCTCTCATCGCTGTATCTCTTTCCGATATTGCATATCAGGCCATATTAGGAGCAATGTTAACATAATCATTGGTGTTAATATTTAGCATTGGTTCGTTGAGTTTTTGCTTAAGTTTTTGTGTAATATGTTGCAAGTGCCGTCCGTTAAAATTAAAATACAATTTTGAGATTTTAGTGTTATTTTACTATGGAATTAGTATTATATCATGAAATGGGATATAGTTATAATAAATGTAATTGTGTATGAATTTATCTGAAAGAATTAGTTGAAATTGAAGTTTGTTGTTTTATAAGTGTATCTCAATTTCATGAAAACATGAAAAATTAGCGATTCGGAATTATGAATTAGTCTTGTTTATCTGTTATAGTGCCATTACGTTTCCAATGCTTGTTCTGTTGGTTTGTCATTCGATTACCGTCCAATGCCCTATACGATGAGTTCGATTTCACCATTTTGGGTCAAGCACAAAATGCAGGCGTTTTGAACTATGTATTATTTGAGGTAGCTATTATAATTTTTGATGGAAATTATTTTATTTTGTATTACTTCGGTATTGTAACTGTATACTTAGGGGACTTCTTTGATGTATGAATTATTATATTTTAGCTAAAAATAAAGTTGGTTTAAAATATAACAGTGTTTCATTTATACTTTATCACCCTTAGGCTTAATAATGCCCCCAAACACTAATAAGAGAATATAGTTTTAAAGAAAGAAAAAATTAAAACCCCATGTAAAGCATACTAAAAGAAAATAAGACGCTGCTGTAAGTCATTTTGCAAGAATCCGAGCCAATTTTCCAAATACCATCTTCGTAGTAACTAGTATAGTATTATAATATTATCTGTGGTAGTAATAAGCGGAGGTAGCTACATACAATTTATTAAACCCACATGTAGACAACTGTCATCACAGTCACCTGTGACCACGCTTACTGTAAAGTATTTGAAACGTCGGTTAAATAATATTGTAAAATAATTTATACTAAACCGCTTTTAAAATCCTTTAAAAAGTATTTTTCTTCAATAATAATATAAGCAAATATCAATATTCCATTTGAACATGCCAACTACATAATTTTCTACACCAATGAAATAATTTCAATATAACTCATAACTAATTTCTTATTTTGAAAACAGCGACATCTTTTGAAAGTTGTATGAAACTCAACGAGTCCTATCTCTCTGTTTCACTTGTTTTACAGTCGTCTCTGGAATGTCCCGTATCTACAAACTCAACCTGCGTTCTATTATTTATTTTCAATAGATGGCAATCTCACTTTCAAGAAATGGTTACAACTGAACCTAGAACCGGTAGGTATTTCATTAGTGCCCCATTCTTGGCACTAATGAATAAAAAAAAATTAAAAAGATAATAAACTTTTATAAAAAGTTACTTATTTACTTAAACCTTTAACATTTACACAGTCTTAATATATAAGTAGGTAGTTGTTTTTTATTTATACTAATATTATAGAGAGGAAGGATTTAATTTTTTGTTTGTTTGTTTGAATTGAATAGACTCCGTGACTATTAACCGATTTGGATAAAATTTTGTACAAATAATCTTTGAAACCCGACAGGAAATGTAAAATGGAACTGAAAATCCTACAGAAATGGGTAATAGACGCGTTTGAAATCACGGGTGTTTTGTGAAGAGAACCGATTTGGATGAGATTTTGTCTAAGTACCTATAGATTGAAAACCGAATGACATAGGTAACTATGCGTATAAAAGACGTGACGACATGATTATGACGGGAGGCTCATAAGGAAGAATTCTACGGCGTGCCCGTGAGCTCCCACAAGGTGTATGAAGGAACATCGAGGGGCTTTAGTCGATGCAAGTCTAACATAACCTGGTCGTTTCCCCAGGCGAGAAAGAAAAACACAGGAGGCTCATAAGGAAGGCTTTTGGTATTAACTATTAACATTCTAGATTTACGCTACAACATACCTACATATCTATCTGAAACCGCCAGGCACAGCTTGTATGACAATATTCATTGTAAAAAAACTAATATGTTACAACTTACAATATAAGGTACTCATATAATTGGGAAAAAGACATGAACAAAAACAAAGTATGTTTCTTGTAACAAACATGGATTTCGCAAAGAAACAAAACAACGTTAACTTAGAAAAGAAAACAAAGTAGACGCTACAAATTGGATCCTCTGAGTGTTGACATCGGTTGTTACTTGTCAGTGCAGAGTTGCTGATTCTCACTGGACACAGAAATTGACACGACACTACAACTGCATCGGAATTCTGCATTACCTTTGGAGATCTTGTTATTCTTTTTACAGGAAAATATCGTGTTAATATGAATAATTATAAAAAAGTAATATAATCATTTTAAAATATAATGCCTAATTGCCATTTTTAATGATGTACCAATGATTATGTCAAATCATATGACAATAGACAAAAGTGATGGCAAATGTATCCGTCGTTAGGATATTGAAATCAAACAAGTGCAAATAGATAGAGTTGTCTGTCTTTAGTATGGAAAACAAGGGATAGATAGAATATTGAAAACGGCCGTAAGTGTATGGTGGCTATTGAATAATGGCTGAAATACTTTTTGTCATGTTTATAACTAAGTATCTACTTATAAAAAGGAGCATGGAAATTTTAAACCATAAGTACGTAAACTTGTCGTAAAATTTGCTAAGAGGGTTTCGTACTGTGCTTTCACAAAATAATTTATAATAGTTATGTAAGGAAACCTTAAGCCGGTAATACTAACACAAATTTTAGTCTCTGCAAATATTCACACACTCATTTTTTTAAGAGTACATAGTAGAGTTAAAATATTTAAATATTTGCAAGAGTTGGAACATACAAAAGTCTCCTTACATTTTTACTTACAAAAATACATTATTCAGTTGAGTTTAAACAATTTAATATTTGCAAAAAAGTTGGAAAATGCGATACACTACATAATATTTACATTATACCTAACATACAAAAAAACACCACATCGAGTTAATTGAGTTCAGATAATTAAATAATTGCAAAAGAATTGAAAGATACAATATAGGTATTTACGCTAAAACCTACAAAATACAACCCCTATCAGTTAATTTTACCAAATTGTTCGTCTAAAAATTCATTTGATATCATCCACTCGAGATCTCTCTACCCTGCATTACTCTGTTCACAAGTTCAAACACAAAATGCGACTGGCAAACGTCGTGCAAACACGCTCCGACTAACCTAATGAGAGACAGAGATCGATATACACGTTACCCATGCGCTAGACAGAGACGACTGTAGGTGGTGGAAAGCGCAATACCCATACAAAGGCGGACAGAGACGGATTTATAGATTGATAATGAGTGAGAAAGAGTAGGGTATAGGTACTCAGTGTTGCTTGTGAATAATTGATGGCGACCGCCCTTTTGCGTTTGTATGTACACAGACTATATGTCTGTATGTAATGTATATAAATTCTGTTATTAATTAAAATCGTTTAGTCACATGATTGGGAGAGAATTTAAGTTCAGAGCTTAGGTTTTCCTGATGCTTCTCTTTAAATACGAATTACTTCCTACTTAGGTAATTTATTTGCAATGATATTTTACTTACAGTTTTTTCATCGTGCCTGGAACGTATTGACGAAGAGTGTCAATTGTAATTCATATTGTTTCAAATAAATCTAAACTATAATTAACATAACGAGATGAGTTAATATTGATAGCATATATCCCAACTATTTGTCATACCTAAATATCTTGATGTAGATTTTAATGTCATATTTTTTCTAATTAACTACTATATTACTAGAACATACCCACTTGATTGTCTTAGACCCGGCTACTATAAACTACGGAACGTCATTATAATCGTTTTCATAAACGAGCGATTTTAGTAGTTATGTTAACGCCATGTTTATTATAGATACGCTAGACATCCTACTAGTTACTTCGTATTTTATGTACTTTAAAATGTGATAGTTCAACTTTAATCGTAAATAAAGATTTTGATAATAACGTAAATGATTTAAAACACAGCAAGGAATTTAAACAAAAATTCTTAAATATACAGTCTACGGACTCTACATTCTATGTCTTATGAAATTAAATGCAATAAATAACCCATTTAAAAAGTACTTACTTGTTTCATTGTATGGTGACAGTTCCTACTTCCCTAAAATATAAAAAATACTTACTCCCTCCTAAAAGGAGCTTTTTCACCTTGCCATAATCGTCAATATTTTTACAGGATTCAGAACTTATACTTAAACACGTAAAATAATTAACAAGAGTCTACTTTAAAAATGTATTAGATATGATATATTTATTAAACATGAACTTTTGACATCAAAGTCGGTCGTTTGCAGGGAAATCAATTTTAAAAAGCCCTGAAGACCCCTGCGTTTATTTTTACTACCTTCTGCCCGAGGCTTCGCGCGCGCATATTTCGTATAAAAAATCCTATTATCTTATCCTAGATCCTAGCCTATCCGTGTACGAAATTTCATCAAAATCGGTCCAGTACGGCGACGTGATTAACACTTTACTAATACCTTACTTACCGACATGTTCTGAATTTTCGTACAAATAACTGTATTTTTTATCCCAAACTACAGACGAAATTCTATAAAAAATCACAAATCTTAACTTCAGTCAACAATATGCAAATTTCTCTAAACAGTATGGCAATAATTGTCATACACATCCCATGCTCCCAAAGTGATTACGGGTGTCAAATATTTGCAGAGGGTAACCCTCCTGACATATTTGCGTAATCTGTGGCGACGCGCGGGATGTCAAACCGAAAATATCGCAAGATTTTGAAACTATTTTTTGCCATTAATTTATAGAGAAGAAGATATTTTTTATGATGATGTAAAAAATAACGGTTTAAATTTGATTGTTTATTGTTTTTATTTCCGTGTAACCCATAGAGAGCTGCATATCTTACTAATACATAAATGTTGCCTTGACTGTCTGTGTCAATCATACCGCAACCACTGAATGGAATGTGATAAAATTTCATATTTCTGATAGGCTGATAGCTGGATTAGTTGCTAGGATACCTTGTAGATATTATTGTATGAAATTAACTATAAAAACAAATTAGGAATTATTGGCGAGTGACGAGTCCATTAAATTTTTTGTTAAAAAATAAGTCTTAAAAACTGCATGTGTACTCTTTGTAGACTATTTACTCCAAAAGAAAAATCAATAACTATTAATAGACTTATTTATTTGTAACAAAAATCAATAAGTGGACAGTCGTTAACAAATACATTTTTGAATAAATGTATTGCTCTTTCACACAAATCTAAGAGATTTTATTAAAGGACGATAGACGAGTCAGTTACGTTTTATTAAAAGCAAAATAAATAGAATATATTATATTAAACAATTAATTGACAAGCAATAAACGCCAATAAAACGAAGCTCTTCAATCTACAAGGTAATTTGGACCGCCCGTATACAACCATTACAATATCATTTAATTTTTAATCTTATCTGTATATAAATAAGAGTTATTTTACGTTAAACAAAGGGACATTTAGCAATTGGCGCATCAGGATGTATTGAAGGTATCATTAAAGTGTTTTCTTGGAAGTTCATTGAATAAATTTTATTTACAATGTTACCAATAATTTCAATTAACAGGTTAATAAGAGACATTTCGTTCACCTCAGGAATTTTATATCTTACCAAAATATCCTACCTTTCTTTATTATATTTTTAATTTATTCAAAAAGAGTCAACTTAAACGTCATTAAAATATATTAGGAATACTAGAGTACATACGTAAAACTTTTTACATCGTCTTAAATGGTTACTTTAATGGTAAAAGAAGCAGGGATAGAATCCCAACTAGATGGACAGCAGTATTGTAGAGAGGACCCACGTCAAGCGTCAGGAGTCCAGGACTCACTAGGCAAGGCAGAGCAAGGCTTAAAAATACCCCAACAATGGGTGGTCGACCCACAAGTTTACGACCCTCAGTCATGAACTAAGAAGTTATCGCAAATAAAATTTTAAATAAAATATTGAATAAATTCATATTAAAAAAACATAAATATAAATTCCATCGATCGCATTATATTTTCGGAATCCTGGATATTTATTGAATTAAATGAAGGAATGAATAATTATAATGAACTAGCTACGCACCAGGGCTTCGCTCCCGTGAGAATATCGGGATGATATATAGCCTTCCTCGATAAATGGGCTATCTAACACTAAAAGAATTTTTCAAATCGGACCAGTAGTTTCTGAGATTAGCGCGTTCAAACAAACAAACAAACAAACTCTTCAGCTTTATAATATTAGTATAGATAACATTACTGACAACCTGTACCTACTGATTTTTACCTTCATACAAACGTTAATTTTTTGTACCGTAATTTCAGTAACGTTACATTATTATCTACAAACAAATTCATCAGGGTGTAGCCGAGGGTCGCGTGTTCGACACGCGCGGGGGCAGTTATGGGCTAATTGTGGCGATATTGTTTCCGATGCACACTATCATACAGTTATGACAGCTACTTAACCGACTTACAAAAGGGTGGATAATAGATAGTGACAAGTTGTTTTTGTATTTAATATCGTATTTAATACTGCGGACAAAAAAGGTGTGAAAGTTTTATATTGTATTTTTTTTTCAAGTGATCAATTATTTTGAGAATATTTTTGATTTTAATTTAATTTATTATCATAAAAAACACACTTCAAACGTTACACTACATTTTTACTTTTAAAAAAGGTGGTTCACAATACGACCGTATTTTTTATTATCAGATGTCTTTTACTTAACATGAAATTTATGAGATAACGGATACATAAAATATTTTTGAATTAAAAACACAATCTAAGTAAGCTTTGAGTAGGCGAAACTTTATGTTGTTAAACAAAGTTGGTATGTTCATGCAGAATGGATTAAATTACATACACGATAGAAGTACTTATAAAAATATGTAATACTAGCTGATCTGCGCGACTTCGGTCCCATAGCACAATTTTATACATAACATAAGCCTATGTTACTCGTGTACAATGTAGCTTCCGAATGAAAGAATTTTTAAAATCTGTCCAGTAATTTTGAAGTTTTTAACCCATTCATTACAACCAAACAAACAAAGTTTTCCTCTTTATAATATTAGTATAGAAATTAATAATAACAGTGTAATTATCCTTTCACAACGTACCTACCTAATCTAATCATTTCTGTAACATAGCAATAAGGTTGTTGAATGGTAATAAATACATTTTATTATTATATTATTATTATTTGTTATTATCAAAGTTAATTTAGTAGTTGATGAAGGCGATAACCGGTGCCCGTCACGGCACGTGTAAGAGAATTAACTGCCCGTGAGAACAAGTACTTAATATTAATGGAGAAAATATAATAAAACTATAATCCTTCAAGCCTTCGTTAAAAAAATAAACTTCGATCTAAGTAAATTATCTAGATTGTAGTTGTCAGTTCTTCACAGTAAATAAAATAAAATAAATGTTTTATTTTCTCACTAAAACTACGAAGTTACAATAAAGGTATGTATATTACTTAAACTTTTCTGTTTCACAAAATTTATATTAAAAACTAAATTTAACATAGATTTAAAGTTCTTCTCAGTAGTGTTAAAAATAGTAATTTATTATTTCAACTTCAAACGGATGCTAATACTAAATAAGTAAATACACCACAAAAAAACTGTGAACGTTGTATATAATGATCAATTTTGATAAATCTCATAGGGTTTAGCCTGCATTTGCAATGTAAGCGGAAAAAAATTATCAAGGACATCACATTAGAAACCTCAAAAATAATAACAGTATTTCTCCACTATTTAATGGATGTTATCATACTTTTAAACATTTCTCTTGAATCACTCTATCTATTAAAACCGCATCAAAATCCGCAGTTAAGAAGATTTAAGCATACAAAGGGACATAGGGACAGAGAAAGCGACTTTTTAAACTATGTGGTAATATTGAATTTTATTAATTTTGTTTAATTTTTTACAATTTCCGTCAAAATGTAAAATAAACTTATTTAACTCATGTTATCATTTTATGTCATCATTTTATTTCCAAAATCATGTAAGATTTTCCACTTATCTACTTGGAATCGTATTATATACTTTAAAGGCCGTACAATAAAATTTGGTAAATTTTTAGAGTATTGTATTCATACTTACAGATATTCCGATTAATTTTATAAGAGTTTTGACTAGCTGAGTTTCGCGGTTTCACCCGCCTATATATTTTCCGTAAAATTTTCGGAATAAAAAATATCCTAAGTCATTCCTGAGGTTTCAAAGAGTCTCTGTACAAAATTTCATCCAAGTCGTGTAGTTTCGTAGTCTATTCTATACAAGCAAAGCAACGAATCTTTTCTCTTTATAATATTAATTAAGTATAGATAGAGGATATCATAACTAACTCAAATTATCCCTGCAATCCGAAAGATGCAATATTAATCCATACCGTGAGTTTTACCAATACAAGAGGTATTGGTAAAACTCACGGTATCACTTAGGGCCGTTTTCAATAATGTATCAAAGATTATGGATAGATTATAATCTCAGATTACATGACATTTGGTTGTCAAAAGTCATAATTGGCTATCCGTCGACAGTATATTGAAATCAAAGTAAGTGCAAATAAATAGATTTGCCTGACTTTAGTAAGCAAAACAAGGGATTGATAGAATATTGAAAACGGCCGTTAAAGAATTGGAGTCGAACATTGCACTATTCTGCCAAGTTTGCAACGGTGAACGTAAGCGCAGAAGACCGGCGTGAAGCAGTATTGCATTGTCATTCCATTTCTCTTTCTCTCTCTCCTTATCCCCTCCCCATCTTTCAATCTTTCAAGCCGGCAAGGTACCTGCGACTCATATAGTCATATGCATAAAAAACACCCTGTAGGTACCTACTTCGATACTTGATTATTGACTTATCCTACTAATATAATGGATGTTACGTCAATCACGCCGCAACTACTGAACGAATTTTGATGAAATTTTGAATAAATAGGCTATTAATTGGATTAGGTGATAGAATATTCTAAGAAGACCCCGAAATTAACGTAAGCAGATACTTTATTTATAATTATTTATTACAAGAAAAAAAAATGGGAAAAATAAATTACAATATCGGCCTGATTGTTAAGCAGTGGCTATTTTTATAATGCTAATAAACAGTAGCATTTTCAAACCAACCACGTGTAAACCTTTACATTGCATAACTTTTTGCCTCATAACACATATTCTTTGTAAATACCGGTAACGGAAGCTACAACCATTGACTATTTACACCGGATTACGGAGTATTAGCGAATTATTGTTGGGCGGTAATGTGTGAAGACACTGTTTGAAAACCAGTATTAAGTTGTAGTTTTTTTTATGAAATATCTTCTTTTTGTAGCAATATATCCGGCAGTGAATGTTGAAACTTTAATTATCAGTAAAGATACTGTTTACTAAAATACTGACTGTCTGAGTCCCCTACGTGTTGGAAAAAATAATAATGTATAACAAACCGCGTTTTTCTCGAAGTCCTTTAAAATGTATTCTTATTCAATATGGAAAGAACTCACGTTTAAACAATCACAAAAACATACTAAAAATACTGCTTGATGCACTAAAAATTTAAGGCTAGTTACCGTCATTGTTAACATTAAGTTCATAAAACAATAAATATTTTTAGTCCTTTAAATGTATTAATGAATTCTATGATAAGATGAGAGATGAAATAAGTCGATAAATTTCCGATAAAATCCTCAATGCCTTTCGAAAAATCTTTAATTACCGAAATTCTTTCTTATTACTCCATCAATCGAATTTTTTATACTTACACTTCCTAACAAAATAGTTCCGAATCTATTCTTAAAGTCGGAACTCCGCAAAGCATTGAAGATGGGTAAAATTCTGTGAAACTAGGAAGCTTGGACATATGACAATGCATTGTGTCAAGTTTGTGGGTGTCGGCGAATCAATTCGAGAGGTGTTAGCCCGGATTAGCCTGTGTACAGATTATAAACGGAGGCTGGCAATACTAATGTATAGTGAATTGAAGTTGGGTTGTAATTTTATACAATTAGGTTTAAAAGAAATCGATGTTAAGTTGGCTACACAAATATTTAAAGTTTTAATAGTTTTGGTTGTTTTTTAAGAGTACAATCGAATTTTGTCTCACACTCTGATGAAAACTAGCCGCGTCCCGCGATTTCCCGCGTAAGTTTTGATGCCGTGGCAACTCCGGGATTAAAAGTAGCCTATATGTTTTTCTGAACCCTTACCTATGTGTATACCAAGTTTCATCATTATCGGGTCTATATTTTTTGCGTGATAGAGTAACAAACATACATATACACCCTCATAAACTTTTGCATTCATAATATAAGTAGGATCAGTAGGATAAGAGGTGAACGTATGAAGCTGAAAAACGTTCCAAGGAAGGATTGATATACATGACGTAAAGAGAATAAATTATTATTTACTTTTAAATCTCATATATAGCTTTTTTTGCATATACAGAACCCTTCGTGCGCAAGACCGACTCGCACTTGTTATGACTACGTCTTGGACAACCACAATCCACATCTTGAATTTTTTACACCGCAATTCAAAGACCGGCATTACGCACGCTCGGAAAAATAGCACAGGATTCGAACTGCGGAACTACGGAAGCGCTATTGTGCAAACACCATTGTACCGGAGGGTTTACTGCGTACACTTTCGATTATTGGTCTTGAATAGGATTTAGAGTATCTTTAGTATGAAAGTGTATGACGACTATTGGCGCATTGGATATGGCAATGGACTATTGCGCTGGAGGGTGTGGGTTCGAACCCCACGGGTAAATTATGATGGATATTGTAGTTTCAATCTATCTATATTATGTATGTATTTACAACAAAAACAAGTATGTTTAAATATGTCTATTAGTCATGTACTTTCAATAGTAAAAGCTTTGCTTAGTTTGGGACTAGATGGCGTGGAGTTAATGTCCAGGAATATTTTATTTATTTTGTTTTCATGTGAAAATATTTTCGCCACAAGTTTGAAAGAAATAAAAATGGCAAAAGCTATTCTGTAAATATTTCGTAGTAGAAGTAACAATTTTATTTTAAACTAGCTGTTCCGCACGCCTTTGCACCCGTAGCATAATGTTATATAGCCTATTTTCAACAGGGATAATGTACAATTCCAATAGTAAATGAATTTTTCAAATTGGTCCATTCGATTCAAACAAAGAAAACATCGAATCTCTCCTCTTCACGAGTTAATTAAACCATCATTTAATACTACATTATTATTAATCCGACGTTACGCACACATACAGTGCCACATATGTCTCTTCTTCACGCCTAAATCACAGAACTTTTGAATGAAATTTTGTACAGACATTGATTGAAACTCGAATAAAATGCTTAATGATTATCAACTGAAACATGTTTATCAAAAACGTTAAATAAACATCGGAATAGATGAGATATTAGCACGGTTATTTTGTACAAATATTTGGGATAATTTGAACTGTTTGCGCAATTAATTTGTGCAAACATTCAAATCTATGGGGGCCATATGTCGTGAATCTTGGTTTAAACTTTAAACGGGTGCAATATCTGTACCTTATGTTCTATCATTTATTCAACAGTATTTAAAATGCAAAATTAGCCGTAAGTAGTAAGTCTATAGATATTTAATTCGGAACAAATATTAGCAGTATAACGGTCGATTTCAATAATGTATCAAAGATTATGGATTGTAAACTCAGATTAAATGACATTTGATTGTCAAGGGCTATCTGTCGACAGCATATTGAAATCAAAGTAAGTGCAAATAGATATATTTGTCTGACTTTAGTAAGCAAAACAAGGGATATTCTATTTATCTATTTGCACCTACTTTGATTTCAATATCCTAACGACGGATACATTTGCTATGACTTTTGTCTATCTCTTGTCATATAATTTGACATGACAATCTATCCGTAATCTTAATACATTATTGAAAATGGCCGTTATAAATGGTTTAGGTTTATCATTATCTATCGAAGTTACGGGCGGTAACTAAACTAAAATTTTCCCTTTGGATTAGATTTTAGGCGATCGAATAATAGATGCATATAAAGTTGTGCAGGAATTTGTGTTCAACATTTTGCATCTCTTACATGATAATTGCCTGTCATACACATTCGACACTTTTTAATTGACCGTCGATTTCAGAGACAGATATTGTAGATCCGTGTGATTTTGTTATTGATTTTTACGTTCAATATCAAATCTAATTTTTAACTTTGATATGGAATTAGAACAAAAAATTACATGCTATAAAAAATATAAAAATAATGAAGTTTGACTTTTTATTGGTTCTAAGTTTTCTATGGATTTCCATAGAATGTAAATTGTATAAAATTGGTTGATGTCATTTGTATAGCATTCTACAATGAAGATATAAATAAAAAATACATTGGGAAGGACTTAATCATTGTATTAATGCTTCGAAATTACTGAACCAATTTTATAAAGATTCTGTAGAATCATGAAGATGTATAACTGAAGGAAAAACCTAATGAATCAAGGAGTGGTAGATATAGTAAAAGAATGTATTAAGTAATAATAAGAAGAAATGTATGTATAAATACATTTCTTCAATTACTTTCTACTTATATTGTAATTAAAACGAAAAAATGCAATTGTTTTAAAATAAACAATGAATTATAAAACAATAAAACGCATTACAAAAGTAAAGATTTAAACACTTCTGTCCCCACCGCACAAAACAATAAAATATCAATCAAAGTTTAAGCCTGATGCGAGGAGACTGGGCGATATGGAAGCATATTGCGTCGGTTTTACGCCTTGGGGGAGGGAACAAAGCCCCGCCGGATCGACTGTCGCGTCATAGAGTAGTACGCAGTTATGACAGTTACTGAATAATAAAAAAAATAACAATTTCTTAGTCGAGTAAACAATGTATAAGTAATTAATAATAAATAATATTAGTAAGCAATTCGAAACTACCAATATATAGTTTTAGCTCTCATAATAATCGTATGCCAGAGATACATTTAGTTTTATTTTTAAGCATCTTTGCATAAAAACGTAAAGAAAGTATAAAGTTTTTCTACATTTTAGACTTTTTCTATTTAAGAAACTAAACTTTGTTAATTCTATGTAAGACTTTTTTTAAGTTTTCTTCAATTTGGAAAGGAAATCATGATGACGTCTTCACTTGAAATTATCAAGACTATTTTGCGCTTTAGTATCAGGCACAAATTTACTTTTAGCGACATGCTTGAAATACAAAAAATAACACAAAAAAAGATGACAAAAGAACACAAGAGTTTGTTGTAAAAGCGACATAAAAAGTAACCTACTTCTTCGAACAAAAATACTACATAACTTGTTATTAATTTCTGGACTTGATAAAATGTATCGTTACTCCTTTAATTTTTTTTTCATTATTTTTAAAGAGATAGTTTGGCATTTGACCACGATCCCGCCTGATGGAAAACGGTGATGTTGTCTAAGAAGTGCCATGCCTATCTAGGAGGAGCCTATTCACTCGTGACTTAAAACATTATTTAATTATAAACTGTTAAAAAAACTTTCACTTTTCATAAAGTGAAATAATATACATTGAAAATATATATTATACTGCTACGTATATTTTAAATATATTTTCTACCACATCTGTGAACTATTCTTTGCCGCTGTTATGATTTTCCGTACTCATGTTTTATATGATTTGCTCATTGGAGTTCAGATGTTAATTCATTACTCTATCGAATATAAGGGTCACTCAATCGCTTGTAAATGAAACAAATCAGTTAATATTAAAACTTCCTGAATTAATAACGGTCGAGTGTGGGGTTAAATTGTTGTTATAGAATGTGAGAGAATAACTTTTATTAATTGTTTAATATTGTTATAAAAATAAACTTATTCTTTGTTTTTTTTTCTTTTAATGGTTTATAACTTTATAGTCAATCATGCAGAACACATTTTGAATCCTGAAAAATCCCCCCTAATAAAAAAAGATCTATTATGTAATATATTATTCATACCGTTTCACGGTATTATTCCGTATTACGGGTTGCCTGGAAGAGATCGGTCTTTAGCGATAAGGCGACCTATTTTGTATCTTTACCCTTATTATGTTCGCTTTAAGTTTTGGTGCATTTATTCATTAATTTATCTATCTATATATATAAAACTCATGAGTGAATGACTGACTGATAACAATTAATTTTTTTACTTATTAATTTATGATACAATATTGTTCAGTTTTCTTTATTTTCGATTGTATTTTCTGTACTTAATGTACTAAATAGTTATCAGGGATTATAAATACGATAGTCGGTTGATGTTAATACTTTCGCATTGAAAGATCACAGAAATTGTGCAAAATACGAGTTTTGGTACAAAAGCCGTAATCTCTTACTTCACAATACAGTGATAAGCCTATTAGTGGGTGTTCGATGACCCTACTTTACCGTGTTTTGAGAAATTTGTAGTATAGTATTTAAGCTGGGAACACACCACTGGGATTGGGCGATATAAGAATGTTATAGTAATATACGAGTACATAGTTTTAGGTTTATGTAGATAATACATACGCAATTTTTACAAGCCACGTATTACATTATAATATATGGCTAAGGAATTTGGGTATATTGGTAGAAACAATAAATAAAATAATTAAAACTTATCAAGCATAAATATTACAAGCTAAATTTTGATTACGTATAGCCAAGTTCAAGGATTTTATGCAAATTTTCTGAGTTCAGACAAACACGGCAGCGTAGATGATATAAGTAGATCTTATTAAAAAGAATTTACACCATCTTTGACACTGCAAAACATTAGTTGAAACTTGGGACTTTTTATATGATACAGCATGCAAGTGAAGCACCTGATGTTAAGTGACTGACCGTAGCCCATGAACATCAAAGTGTCTATAAATAAGAAGAGGATTGAAATTGGAAAAGAATAGAATATAATGGAAGAGGAATTTCGCCGGTACGCGCTTGGCCCAATCGTCTTATGTTCGGCTCCCACTCTTTTATTGCTGAAGATGTTATGCGGCAGACTCACTCTCTATTACTGTATTTTACTCTGTTTGTTATTTATTGATATTGCTTGTGTATGGAATAAACTTTCTTTCTTTCTTTCTTCTTTCTATTGCCTCTTACAACACCCAAGGGTAGTCGGTGGCTACTACCGACACATGTTATGTCACTCACACACAAACAGCCCGTGTAACAAGCCACGTACTGTTTGTAAATAGTAAAATATTAAAATAGAATAAAATACTATACTATACTTTAATCCACTTTCAGGCCACGGATCTTATTATTTGCCACCCCATGTTCGCTATGATCATCTTCATTATGTCAAATGATACATCCCTTTACAAATGAAATTTGCGTGTCAGCGAAAAAAGACGCCGTGGTGCATTCGTATATCATTGCCGTTTTTTTCACTACATAATTAAGTCGGCGTAGATCCAGCTTAGCTATGCTAGCATGAGACTCAACGTCGCCTCAAATTTGAACTCAATTTAAGCATACCAAATACCACGCGCCCGTTTCCTGTGTGACAAAAGCGCAGCGAGCTGCCTTGACTCCATTATTGCGATAATTATATTGTTCTCAGCTGGATCAGGGGTTCTCAACATTTCTATATATCTAGTTTCAAATTTATTCAAAGCTTAAGAAAAGTTTTATGAGACTAATGAAAAAATAGCATTGTTTATATTTGTTTTGAAATGCATAGAACAAGGTTGTTTCCTTGTTCCAATACTTTAGTTCATATACGCTGATGTAATTGTTGATATTTTTATGAGTGTACTAAATCAAAAATAATTTAAAATCTTATTAAGTTCTACTAATGCTACTAATACAATAAATGTGAAAATTTTGATGTTTAGATGTCCGTGTGTCAATGCCGCCACAACTATTGTACGGATTTTGATGTATATTGTAAAAAGATTGATATATTTTGACGACCCGATTGGCGTAGTGGTTCAGCTATGGTCTATTGCGCCGGAGGGTGTGGGTTCGATCCCCACGAGCAGAAAAGTATGATGTGATGAACATTGTAATTTTCTACTGTCTGGGTGTTAATTTATCTATAGTATGTATTTATTTACAAAAAAAAGTATGTTTAAGTATGTCTATCAGTTATCTAGTATCCATAGTACAAGCTTTGCTTAGTTTGGGACTAGATGGCGCTGTGTTAAATGTCCAGGAATATTTATTATTTATTTATTATTTATTTATTTTATCTCAGGCTACTATGAACTTACACAATTAAATATTAGTATTTGATTTCATTATTATATGTATTTCATTATAATACTATATAAGGTGCGAAGGATTCATGTCTTCCGAGGGTAATGGTAAATATCAGTGTCATACCCATTCAAGAAATGCAGTACACTGCATATATTGTTTCCTTTATTTTATTTAAGTCTTTTATCTTTCTGTTTCTTGAGTATGTCTTAATGTCATCTAACTACATTTAAAAGTGTATCGTTAGTTTGAGCATCACTGGACTCAGGGCGGGTCAAACTGTAATTTGGCTGTTCACAAAGCACAGCATGAATACATATAATATTACTGCAATCACAAATTGCTCTCGACAAAAAATTGGCTAACGTATTGAACGAAATTATATACTTATACTTGACGTTTAACGGTTTTGTGGAATAATCATTAAAAATAGTTTAACATTTTATTTGGAATTGTATTGAATTGTAGGTGGAATGTACTACAATATTTGCATTTTGATTGTAGCGTGGAGATATTTTAACCGAAATGCCCATATAGTTTGTATTGCAGTTAAGCTAAATACAAAAAAAAATGTAGGTGTAATATATTTGCAGGGTTGATGACTGTAGCTCGAAGATATTAAAAAGATGTACTCTAGAAAAGTTACGAAACAAAATCAAGTAAGTACCATGTTTAAATAAGTCTGATAACATATTCCTACTAATCCCAAATTTCTTTTGTTGGTGGTGATAATTGGTGGCTATAAGGTTTAAATTTCTCAAATAAACACTAATTTGTGTTCGTTGCTTTTATAAGGTTATTCCTAAATATATCTAGAGTCCATATTATGGTTATGTTAAATAAGACTACAAAATAATTTCTCAATATTTATAATCTCCATAATATACATACATTTATATTGCGGTTTCTGTTCGTTTAACATTATTTACATCTACAACATTCACTAACTAATAATATGGAATGTATTCCTGTCTTATTTTAATTTACATTTATATATTTACGTTCATAATTTAGCTATTTATCATATGCAAGCAATCTTTTATTATAATTATATTCAAAAATTACAATCACACTTGACGAGAAAAAGATTTTTGTATTCAGGATACAATTATTTTATTATCTGTAAACAGTTTAAATTAATATAATTTATCTGTACCTCTATTTTAATTATTTCCTTTGCGTTTTCCTCGATTTAATATTATGTACACTCTGCTACGTAGATCCTTCGAAATCAGTAAAACATACGATTCATACAAACCATTTTCACATACACTATAACATTTCTATTCTCTATTATGAAAAGTCTATTTACATAAATATTGAACTAAATTAAAATTAACTAGTCTTATGTACAAACAATATAGGATCAAATCCGTTCTCAATTCATTCGTTCCTCTCCCCAAAGTTGAAATATCCCGCGGGTCACAAAAGTTTCGAGAAAAACGTATTGGGGGCAGTCATGCGCGCGGGATCAAGGATCCTCGGGTACGACGAGCTTAGGAAGGGTCTGAACGCGACCCTACTGCTCTCCTCTCCTGCACTAGTGGTCGCCTCCTGCGTTGACTCATCTTGCGTGTCTAAAGACGATTCGTTGTTGGAATTGCCAGCACCCATATGCAACTTTCTGGTGTGCTTTTTGAGATCAAAGTTCCTGCAAAAACCTTTAGCACATATACTGCACGTGAAGGGTTTCCTTTCGTTGTGCGTGTGCATGTGGAAAGTTAGGTTATATATCTGATGGAAAGCCTTATTACAAATGTTACATTTGTAGGCTTTTTCTCCGCTGTGCGTTAATCTATGGTTTTTGTAGTTACCTTTTTGATGGAATCCTTTCCCGCAAAACTCGCAAACAAAAGGCTTGTATCCGGCGTGTATTCTTGCATGAGTATTCAGAGTTGAAGAGCGATTGAACGCTTTACCGCAAGTCATACATTTGTGCGGTTTTTCTGAAGTGTGGATGATTTTGTGTCGGCACAACGTCGACGCTTGGCGGAACCCTTTGCCGCAGATTTTACAGACAAACGGTCTGGCTCCTGTATGGACAGGCATATGCCTCGTTAAATTGTAATGTGCGTTGAAGACTTTACCACAATCCCCACACGCGAAACTTTTGTTTTTGGCCGGTGATGGCGTAGGGCCTGTTGTGGAAGATACTGCGTGGTCGGCCGCTGGGGCCCTAGGACTTGGGGGTCGTGGTGGAGATTGCACTGGCGGGGGTCGAGGAAGATGTAACTGATGGGCATACGTTAGAGAGACTAGATCTGGTCCATAGTATAGTAACGGATAGTGGGAAACGAGCTGTCTTCTCGCAGCTGGGATGTATTGTTTAAACGCAGAGTCCAGTAAATGAGCACCATATGAGAGAAAACTCGGCGGAGGAATCGGTTCAGGGGAGGCGGACTTCTTCCTGTCAGGTTCCATCAGCCGCGCTATGGAGAAGTTGAGCACGGGGGCCGTCGGCGTGTCTGGGGACTTGGCCCTCTCGGGGGAGGACTCCCTGGGGCCGTCGGGGCGTGTCGTCGACTGGAACGGCTGCATTTTCACGACGAGTACCTGCGGAGAGCGTCATTGTTAATATTTTTATTTCGCGCAATCGTGTAAGTGTCGTATTGTGGCGGTTAGGTTCGCTTGTTTTAAGTAAATTGCGAGGGGTGTACCCTTTCCGATCGCGGCGCCTTTGTGCAGAAATCGTTTGCAAACATCGCGGATTGAGTTCTGTGAATGGCAAATGGAAAGAGCCCTTCAATTCAAAGTTGAAATCCACTTTCGTTACTAATTACGTCGTGTTGGTGTTGTTGCCGGAATAATGAAATATTATTTTGCTTTCTTTTAAATATACTTTGTGTACACTGAACTGTATTGTGTTTTAATTAGAAACTATAAGAGTTGAACACTGGTTTTAATAGAAAAACAAATGTTTCTCTCCACGTTATGTATAACAGATTAAAAAGCTGTGTTTATACCCAAATTTTGACTAAAAAATAATATATCAACGGAATAGTTTCTTATATCACGATAATTTTATTGCAAGATTAATCCAGATAACATAAGAATATTAATATTACAGTTAAATTATTTGCAAGACGCAATTTCATTTATACGTTTATTTTAATTAAGTCTTTTACAAACACGCTCAGTGATCGGATTACTACTATAACCGCAACCCCCATTAAAACAATACGTAAAATTAGGGGTGACTCCATTGTCTTGGCGCGCAATTAACGCAAAATAAAAATACCAACCGGCATATGCTCGTGTGAACTTGAATGCGATTTTAATGTGTAATTGGTCTTTTTAGTCAAAGATTTCACTATTGTGATTGTTATGCACGATTTGTTTTTTATTAGATTTTTGATTTTTCCTTTTACTATTTGTATAATTTTATTAATATTCTTATCATTATAAGAATGCCACACCAATGCCAGCGCTAAACTCTGGTAACTGTGACAATTGCGTTTCTGAGCAACACATCATTGTCAAACTTCGTCTGAAATTTTTCTGACGGTTTAACTAAAATACTCTGAAAGACGAGCACAAGAGCATTAATCAAGTAAGTATTGTTTTTGGTAATCATTTATTAATTTAATTTAAATAATTTTAAGTTATTGAGCAGAAGAGAGATTTTCCTATTTCATTACATTCGATAAAATTTGAGGATCTCAATACAAAAATGGGAAAAGAGAAAAATACTGTGTTGTCACAGTATTTTTAGTCGGAATAAGCGGCAAAAATATAAGGAAATTATTTAACACGATATCGGGAATATAAATGAGTTAAATGTACAATAAAATAAATAGATACAGGATAAAGTATTGCGATCATAGTAACATATTTCCAAATTCAAAAACTGGTGGGGTGCGTCGTATATATCTCTGGAGTGTCTACTACTTTCCGCAAAGCATTCTTTTAGGTTTAGGTTTAAGAACTTTATTATTTCTCCAAGATTATCTTACAATTATCACTTATGAGAAATAATTTAATAATAGGCTATGTTATACAACAAATTTCGTTGTTCCAAAACACAAAGAACAGACGCGGGTACTAAGAAAAAACTTAGTTACTACGTTCGCTGACAACTCGGGCATTTAGGCCACCGATACATGAATTTATTAAAGTTTTTAAAGAAATATATTTTCATAAATATATATTTTAACATTGGCAGTCTTGAATCAATATAACCCAATTTAAATTCCTGTACATTCTGATATTTTACATATTACCCACTAATTCTTATTAGCCAGGTGGTAAGTAATGAATGTTGGCACAACAATACGCTCGCGCGCATTGGTACAATACGCACTTTTGTGTACAAACCATTATTTGTTGGTTTTGTTCTTTTTGTACTTCACCCGCGGTTGACGGTTAACGGCTGCTTTTGTTTTCTGGAGTCAAATCTCAAGGTACTTTGAAGTGGGTATTTCCTGGATGAAATGATTGCGCGTTGATGTAAATATTGATTAGATGTGAATGAAAAAAATATAAATTGTAAAATATGCTATGCTATTTGTTTTGTAAGCAGATATAATTAAATTATATTTATTATCATTATTTTTGTTCATAAGAAAATTTGAATGAATGTCAGAATATTTAAGAATATCTAACGGCCGTTTTCAATAATGTATCAAAGATTATGGATAGATTGTAATCTCAGATTTTATGGGAAATATGTGTATTTATTTTAACACATTTAACTTCGAAGTTACCATATGAGAAGCAGGCTATTTAATATTACCAGCTTTTATTTTATCATTAGCTTTTATTTATCACTTGTAGTGCCCCGCAGTTTTGCTTGGACCATTGTCAAATTTCGTCTGATACTAGTATGATAGTTAACTATAATTTTTATTTATTTATTTTTATTTATATCAGACATCTTATAATGAATTCATAACTATTGATAGTTTATCTAGAATAGTAGCAATCGAGCGAGCGTGTTTTAGTATTGGTTTTAGTGTAGAAATGTAACTTTTTCGCATTGCTGATTCAATAAAAATAAATTTTCCTAAAAAAAACAGTTGCAAAGTTTCGTGACCTCAATCGACGGGGTCAAAACCTTCCCTCCAGCAATCAGATAATAAAATGATTACTTAACGCGGGGTATCTCCAGTATCATAATTACGTGTCTCATCTAACCACTCTTATCGGCTTCTTATCAGCCCTTAGATGACAATGATTGGACAGCCACAAACAACACAACGCAAAATATATCTTATTTCCTACACATTAAAGTTTAAATTTAACCAATAACCATGGTGTATTACTGCACCGTTAGCCTACATACAACGGAGCAAAATACATCGTAATACCAAGAAATTAAAGTTTAATTTTAAATAGATGCGACAACAAATTTTCTTGATGTAGACACTTCAGAAGCATCCGGGGGTTAAAATTATCTCCGCGTTTCAATCAAAATTGAACTTTATTCCCGTATAGTAATGTCGAATTTTGAATGTCTTTAAAATTTTAATATGTCAATTTAATTCGACTCTTATTACGTGGCATTAGAGTTTAGTTTAATAATGAAATTCAGGATGGTACTAGAGTTAAATTTCAACGAGATGATATTAGGCCATTAAGTTATTACCCGTTGATGTAATGATATGGATAAGTACTTGCTTTTAATGCAACGTTATCTAAACTCCGGTAGTGATATTAAAATATATTAAGGTTACACATAAGAACGTTGAATATTACCAATTTTATATAAATTATTTATAGGCTACAACCGGTGACTGGGCAGTAAGAAAACATTAAAAACTAGCCGCGTCCCGCGGTTTCACCCGCGCAATTTCTGATCCGGTGGCAACTCCGGGATTAAAAGTAGTCTATATGTTATTCTGAACTCTTACCTATATGTAAACCAAATTTCAACATAATCGCTTGGGTAGTTTTTGCGTGAAAGAGTAACAAACATAAATCCTTACAACCTTCTGCATTTATAATATTAGTAGGATAAATGAAATTACAACTGAAATTACTCATAAACAAGTTCAAATTTATTTGTTAACACGTTCACTAAATAACTTCACATTTTCATAAAAAAACAAAACGAAAATTCTATGAACGATGTCGTAAAAAATCAAATTTAACATTCCATTTTTTGCATTTAATTAAATTTTTATTTAAGAAAAAACAGCTATTATCTTTTATACTAAATTCCAAATGAAAACTCTCACTGCTCCTAAACACAAAACAATGTTTCATTCATAATCGTCTGTCCATCAAAGTGACATTCTCTAACACAATAAGCGCCAAAAAAATCATTTCACAAACCAAAAAAACCACCAATGAAACGTAAAAGCATTTCATAAAACCCAATCAACGTTCGCGCGTTTCCCCGGCTGTTTCTGACAGACAAGTAGCGCTGAATGGCTGCCGCGTGACATCTGTCAAGTTGTCAACTGAAGACGTCATTAGCAACGACCAATCAGAGGGCTTGCGGCTAATGACGTCATTACGGATATTAAGTTTACACTCTAACCTTTGCAAGTCTTAGAAAAATCTTTGTAAGTCTTCCGTCTATTTAAATGTCTAATGTACCTAGTAACACTTAATTCATAAATATTATTTTATAAAAAGTATTTTGTAAAAAGTTTACATGAATAAAGTTACGTGTTATTAACCGACTTACAAAAAAAGGAGGAGGTTATCAATTCGACCGTATTTTTTTTTATGTATATTACCGCATATCTCCGGCGTTTATGGACCGATTTGGAATTTTTTTTGCATTCGAAAGAGTAGAAAAATCTATACAAAGTCGGTGCAAAATCTTATTAAATTGAAAATAGATAAGGCACCGACTTTGTATAGATTTCAACAAAAGTTATTTTCTACTTTTTAGAGCGAGGAAGTCGATTCTAATTTTTTGTAAAAATTTTTATTTTCTATTCGCGAGATATCTGTCAAATAGGCCCTCAACACGTCGTCGATGAATCGTAAGAACATATTTTTTTGAAAGTTTTGCTTGTTATCTTAACTTATTCTATTCCTAATTTTCTTTGTTAATCCAATAAAATTTCATAGTGCCTGTTTAAAATTGTCGGTTTCCAAAAAAACGTTAAGATTATCTTTGGATACCGAAATTTTTAAACAGGCACTATGAAATTTTATTGGATTAACGTAATTGAAATTTAAAAATTTTGTTTCCCCCAAAGAGATCTTTGGGGATCTCTTTTCAATTAAATTTCAATTAATTACAAAATCTTTTCAAGTAAGAAAACTCTACTTATTGAGGCTCTACGCGTCACAAATTACGATGTAATCATAGCTAGGAAGTTGAAATTTTCACAAATTTTGAATTGTCTTGCCGCTATAACAACAAATACTAAAAATAATAAAAAAATATATTAAGGTGGAGTCTCGTACGGAACCCTTTGTGCGGAGTCCAACACGCAGTTGACCGGTTCTTTTAATCTAAAATATCTTCAAAATCTACAGCGCAAATGTATTTATATTTATTTTCTGTTAAACCAAAGATTGAAAACTATCAAAATTATATTTTTACATTTTCCTATCAAATAGTTTTTAATTTGTATAATCCATATAGCAAATGTTTATTTATTATGTGACACCAAAGCCGTAAACTACATCAAAACCCAATCATTAAATGCGAACGACATTCGTCACCTCGTTATCCCCTCACCCCCCGTCCCTTTCTACCCCACACGTATCCATATATCTGTCCCTCTCTAAATGCGATAATCCGGAATTGTACAGAGGTCATTACTTTTTCCAAACAAACCCTTGTAGGGTGACAATAAAACTGGTATTATTGAGATTATCCCCATAAATGTTGTATCATCTATGTATGAAATATTTTCTTTTGTACACATTGTTGTAGAAGTACTATTTTGTATGGATATTAAGTATTTTTTTCTTACATAAATACAATGTAACTCTGAATAGATTTGCTTCTTTTAACTGAACCAACATGTTTAGTTTAGTATTAAGAATATTTAACATTACATTTAATTACAAAAAATAGTATGAGAAAATTACTAACGTGGAAGTATCGTAATTTTTTATATTAATCAAGATACAAGAGAGATAGAAAAACATATCCTTACCGATTTCAAACATTGTCATTTCCAAATAATTAACAAGTACATCTATTTATACTGATTGGATTTGATCCATTCAAAGTCAAAGTCAAAGTCAAAAATGTTTATTTTCCAAATTGGCCTCCTTCAAGGCGCATTTAGAACGTCATTTACATAATTAAAATTAACATTTTTTTTTATTTACCACAGATTTGGGAAGCTGTATTCGATCAATTCTCACCAAAAAAGGTGAGATTATATATGTATATTCTTGTATGATTATGTTTGGTTTTATCTGGATAAACTTTAACCGATGGCTACCCCATCAGATTGAATTCAAACAGAAGTCTCTATAATTTGGTATGTTAAACACTGTCATTATAACCGACCCAAATACCAAGGAACCCTCCCCCACACACTTCCCTTTTACACAGAGGTCTTCATATTTTAGTCGTATTATTTAAGGGTGCGGAATTGTGAGGGTACCCGCAAATTGTTTATTAGACGATTTGGTGATATGTTGACATTTCATTTGGATTTCTAGTAATCGGTAGGATTATGTTTTAAAGGGTGCTATAATCGAAAACATTCTTTCTGTTAGCTGATGTCACTTATAGGTTAGGAGAATTTCATTAATGCAATATTTTCAAATAAAAAATGAATGAATGTTAAACAAAATTAATATTCAATTTCCATTTTTATTTTTAAGCTTGCCTCAAAAATAAAAGACCATTTTTTGAGATAAAACATTAAGTAATCAAAAAATTGCGCATTTATCTAAGTTAAAAACAACGAAATGAATAAATAATTAGAACAGGTACATAATAATCATTAAATAGTTAGTAAAAGGCAATTCAAACGTCTAAATAAAAATAATTTTACAGCTGGCATCAAAAATTCCGATGCTTTATAATTTTTTCAACCAAACAGAAGGTTTAATAAATTGACAATTACAAGGACATACGCGCCATGCATCGGTGATTATTACGAATTAAAATCTGTCAAATAATATTTAGGTAGGTATAATATTGAATTTGTATTATAAAAAGTCACCTATTCGATGATAAAGGTCTGTGGTCGTATCGGTTATCGGTAATTTAATTCATTTATTTTTTTTCTTTATTGTACGTAAAAGAAACAATAAACATATCAACATTGTAAAAAAAACGAAAAATACAAAAGGCCTATGTATATTATTTTATTATTGCCTTTATGTATATTCGACGTTTTTCTTGCAAGTCGTTTAAAATAAGAAAAAAATACTTAGGTTTAAAACGCGATAAAATAAGCCACATTTATGTCCTACGAAAATTCATAATTTTCAGAGAACATTTTAGGGTTTTCTTGTTAAAACAAAATTCTTTTCCTCTACTCAGCATTCCAGAAAATATTGTTATTTATACGTACTTTAATAGCAGATAAAAGGAGGATCCTTTTCTTATTATTTATATGATTAGCCTCATATTAATTTTTAACACGCGATCATATTGTTTGAAAGCGAAAAATCATTATAATACCACGCTTAATTAAGGATTGTTCAAAATTTGTTTGCTTTTTTCAAAACTGAATTTATTGTATTGAATTTATAAAATTATGAATTTTCGTTTTGCACATCCTTGAATTAGCAATAAGTAATAATTAATATAAGTTCGTTGTGGTCATAGTAATCAAAAAATGTCTGTTTATCGATTTATTGAAGATATTTAAACTGAAAAAATTACAGCCATTCAAGATGAGAAGTAGAAATTCCACATATTTGATGGGTAAAGATTTCATTTTCAATAAATTTAACAATGCACGGACATACGCACCACGCACCACTGGCTATCAAAACTTTTAATGCAAAAATATACTTGCTAATAACCCGTCACTCCGGAATCAACGTGACGTTAAGTGGGCACCCTTTTTGACAGCGAGGGTTTACTGAATCCTAAATTAATTGCTGCCGATTTTTAGGTTAGAATTGTTTGCTTATATTTGATGCTATTCATATTCATTATGAAGTCTTCTAAGTGAAATTAAACTGTAAAAGAAAACTTATAGTTTTCAGAGACAGGGTCAAAAAATCTTCAAAAATAGTACAAAAATTTTAAAATTTCTTTCTCATTGTGAACCTCATCATTGTTTTAAAATTTCTTTCCCATTGTGCCTTCCTCGTGGAACTTACCACGAGGAAGGCTAAATAATTAAAGGAAACCTATCTAACTTTACGCTACGACGCTTAACTAAGCGTAACTATCCCATTAGTAAGGATAACTGATCTAGTTATCTAGTTATACAGGGTGGATTGTATAACTCCACCTGATAGAAATAGACTAGACTAAAGTCTAGATAGAAAATTTACTCAAAAAAATTTTCCTTCATTTTTGATTTGAAAGAAAACTGCATTCAAAGATTTCCGAAAATTTAATAAAACAATTCTTTACAACAGTTTCTTTTTTCTTAGATGCAATAGAATTGGGTGTATGATTTAGTTTAAACATGGTGATTTCATTCAAGGGAAGACTCCTTTATTATTTTTATAATTTTTGTTACAGAGATTTCATCCTTATAATTTGCCCTACTATCGATGCAATAAAAGTAAAGGGTGTAATTTAAAAAGATTTTAGTATGTTCGATTCCCGATTGTACAACCAAATTTTGGAAGATATGTGAATGCAGTTTTCTCTCTTTTCGAAAATAAATGGATAAATGGGTAATGTTTTCTTTGAGTACAATTTTCTATCCACTTAAAAGTACATTCCCTTGTGGACCAATTACAAAACTCCATATTGTAACATAAGTATATTTGCCGTTCGAGAAGTACACAGGTTCAAAACCATCCACGTATAAAACATCATCGATAAAATTTAACACTATTATCACCTCACAAATTGCCCATATCAAATGAGAATGTAACCCTCGTATTCACCTGATGTCACTAAGCCTCACGGGTTCACGCCCTCTGAGGGCAGTTATTAGATTAGCTGAGGTCCTCACAGTTTGTTAAATACGTGGAAAGAGGTGAGGGTCGTATTGTATTGAGGAATATTTCTTACTGAGCTCGTTATTAAATTCGCTTTCCTATTAAAATTGATCCCATGTGCGATCTATGAAGGAAACTTGATAATAGACAAGAATGAATAGAAGGTCTTGTTTATACTGTCTTATTACTTAATTTAAAAAAAAACTCAATTATTGTGAGTCATCAGGAGATTTAAATGGCGATTAACGCATTCGCACGCACGCACTCCGGGACTTCACCCGATTAAATATAATAATATAGAGAGGCAATATACATAATAATGTATATTGCCTCATCCTATATGTACCCGTCTAACGTCTATATGCGCGTCATAATGAGAAAGAATGTTTAAAGATAAGCGCGTCTGAACACCTTTTTCACTCACTTCAAAAGACATAAGAAATAAATATGTATGTCCTTCCTATGCATCAAGAGATAATAATCATTAAATTATATGATAATCTTGTTTTATATATCTGTATATCTGTCCCTTATAGGTAAAGCTAAGCTAACTAGGGAAATTAGGGCCCTCGCTGTCTGTCTGTCTGTTTATCACCAGGCGATATCTCAAAATCCGCGATAGCTAGAAAGCTAGTGCTTACATCTTTGACAAGAGATCGATGGCTTTTAAATCCCAGATGGGACAAAAATATTGGGATTTTTCTGACACAAAAATGACTGTAACAGCCATGAATCAGGAAGTTGGTGATGTTGGTACACCGGCGGTATTCCGTGCTCTCCAATGCACGGGACATCGAAAGCAAGGAATGTTGCCGGTCCTCTGATCTCTTTCCGGTGGTATCGGTCTAGACACTAGTGTAAAAGAAAGAGACTGGTCCTGTGTTTGCGCACATTCTTGTATATATAATAATTTCAACGTATCTGGGTAGGTTCGGTTTAGTTGAGTATTTACATCGCATCAGGTATTGAGAGTAAAGGAAAGCCATATTACCTTACGTTGATTCTTATAAGTTGGCAAAAATGTAAGCCACCAGTCACTCTTAACTCTTCACTCGCTTTAAGTTGTTCATTTGTTTTAAACGCCTATTTAATTGGAGATATTTATCATCCTTAAAAATAAAAAATACACTCTACACACACGCCAAATGTAATGCAGAATTGTATCTAGCTAAATACTCTTTGATCAAAAGATTTTATAATCATTTCATTGCGCGTAAACTATAAATATTTCGTCTCTTACTTTGAATTTCTCTTTCACGACAAAAGTAAAAGTATTCTTAGAAAAAAACGTTCAAAGATTCCGGTGTAACTTCCTCTGGCTAAGCGGATAATGAGGTTTACAAATATTTAAGTACAAACATAACAACAATTAGAACGGTACGGAAGGATTATGGATCTTTGTCGGTTTGTATTGAATGCGGTCGAAAGTGGTCACGCTTGGACATAAATTGCAAATCGGAACTAAAATCGAACTATTATTGCATTGCAGCATAAGCTGAGTCCCATTTTCGGAGATTATTTATTTAGTTCTAATATTAATTTTAAGGTTTTGATTGTTAGATATAAACTGTTTTAGATATTATGTTCCAAGTATTTTGTCCTTGAAACAAATGTATTTTCATTCTTCTTTCTTTCTTAATACTACTATGTTACTAATATTAATTATATATTACTAATAATACTAACTTAGCGACAAAATATCTTTGTTTGTATAAACGCGCCAATGTTCGAAAAACTGAATAATTGCTTCTGATAATGATAGGCAGGATTTTAAACGATTTTAGTCACCCGTGAATGCGATCGCTGTAAACGATAATAATAATGTATATACAAATTAACAAACTGCGTTTTCAATCCTTAAAAAAGATTTAATTTAATATGGAAAGCACCCGCGTTACAACAAACAATAAAATACTTATGATAGGCAGATTCATGACAAAAGCTATGCAGCATAACGTAACCACTCTTAATAATTAGTTGTTGTAAAATAGGTGTGTGAAATCGAGGGACACAACTAGAAAATTAATAGACTGGTTAGGTTAGTACACAAGTAATAAAAGTGTAACTTATGTTTATTAATATTTAAATGATTTCTTCTGTCGAAATTAGCAAGAGCGAAATCGCTTTCCGCGCCTGTTTTTTTTATTATGCTCACCCTATATATTATAAATGCGAAAGTTTGTGAAAATGTAGATATGTATCTATGTTTGTTACTCTTTCCCATTTAAAAACTACTGAATGAAATTTTATTAGGTATACGTGTAGGTAAAGATCCAGAATAACACATAGGCTATTTAAATGATATAGGTTATAGGCAATATAAAAATAAAAACATTTCCCTATTGAATAAAAAATTAAAAATCCTTTTTTATGTAAAGTATTCGTAACAAACTGCGTTTAAAATACTTACTTGAATTAAAAATTAAAATACTTGTCGGCGTCTGACACGCCCCGTAGCGCCTCAGCGCAACTCTTTGTAAATACCTACTATGACTTCACTCAAAGTTTTTTGTATACTATTTAAATTATAAATGATATCATTATTGTTTAACATATAATAAACTTTGTTAAACATATAATAAAGTACCGGTATTTTTGTAAAATGCTTTTGAACAAATTATAATAAATATTTACTGTAAAGAACAATCACTGAAGGTTTAAAACTCCGTGGTAAGTTTATGTTAATTTATTTATTCTCAATTTATAGATATTATTCTATTTTCTGTTCCGAATTACTACTGGCATGTACAAAATGCATTTGATTGTAAGAAATTTTGAAGATTAATGAAACAATAAAAGAAAACGATTACTATCTATTTAACTTTTTCACGACTCTACTTCTAAAAACAAATGTTTACTCTATATAAGACGAACAAACAAGTCAAATATAAAGTTAAAAATAATTATTATGTATGTTATAAGCTCATTTATGATCAATGTTTTAGGATTACTTTAATATCTCCCAGTAATCTCTCTACATTATAATTTGCCCAAGATTTCAACGCTCTAACTTATCTACTAATCTATACTAATATTATAAAGCTAAAGAGTTTGTTTGTTTGAACGCGCTTATCTCAGAAACTATTAGTCCGATTCGAAAAATTATTTTAGTGTTAGATAGCCCATTTATCGAGGAAGGCTATAGGCTATATCGTCCCGATATTCCCACGGGAGCGAAGCCTTGGGGCGCAGCTAGTTTATTAATAAATGTATTGTGTGTGTATTTATAACTTGTATGTTAATAACTACGGATTAGTTGTGCCAAAATACAATAAATAAATAAGTACTTAGTATATTTCTTTATATTCATATTTCATACAAACACAAGTAAACCAATAAAATTGTTAATGTGTATTAGGCACTAACCGCTTCATTACGAGTAGATATGTCGTTTTTTAAATATAATATTATCTGTGGAAATATTATCCAATAAGATATATAAGGATATACAAGGTTGAAAAGTTAAAATAAAGATTACGGAAGGTATATCGTATGTTAAAATAAAGGTGTATTAATTTGTTTTTTTTTATATGTTACCTACAATTTTTATTTTAATGTTGGTTGTTATTATGTAATTTATGGTCTTGAATTTGAGGGATAATTGATTTAAGTAAATTAAATTGGAAGTTTTATAAGAAATAACGAGAGAACGAAGTTTTTTTCACAATATACTTTAGCTAATAATTCAGCACTCATACGCTTGTTCCTATAGCTAATTTATGGTTGAAATTAATTTTATTAATTTCTAAGTAGTTCTCACCGATTTTATAATTTTCACTTGGTTTTTAAGATTCACTTAACTGACTCAGATGCACTTTTAACTCCGAACTTAAAAATGTAACCCATTTCTAAACGTCCTGAAAATTTACCACACGCCTTAAATTAACAACGATGGTAGATTACTGTCACTAGAAGAAGTTCCTCCACCCACCTGAGTGCAGTTCCTCCGAGCCCCATCACCAGGCGAAGTTCACGGTCATGGCTCGGGCCTCACTGGCCGGGAAAGAGCACCTTCGCAAA
>LQNK01001368.1:87785-105883 GCA_001586405.1 Phoebis sennae
CGCCCCTCCCTTTCGTTCTACAACATCGAAAACACTCTGTCTCATTCTAACACGTTGCGCAATTCGTTGCTGTGGAAGCTGTCTCTGTTACTCATGTGTGGTTGGGGTATTTGTGTCTCGTTCTTGCTGGTTAGAGCAGGCTGCGTGTATTATGCATCATGTTTGGGAAAGGTTTTATGAAGTTTGCGCAGTCGGGCATAGAGTAGTTGTGGTGTAGAGTGTTCGAATTTTTTGTACTTTAGTACGGACTAGGTAACAGTGAGCTTCTTTATGCTAAAATTTATTATAATCATTATCAGTATACGATTATTTTAAAATAGCTTTTAAAAACTTACTCAAACATATTTGACTACTTTTGTCATATTTGACGAAAAGCTTTCAAAAATCTTCCACTGAAATAGTTACTTAATGGTTATGGACAAGTTTAAGGGGTTTGAGGTATAGGTTTAAGGTTTATGGGTACTCTAGCACCTCTTATTCACATTGACCATAATGCAAATTATACGGAAATTATAAAGAGATATTTAATATGTTTTTTAATTACACGTGCGTGGAGTGCTGTCGGTTCACCTATCACAAATTAAACCCTATAGGTATTAAGCTAAATTCAATATTGTTAAGATGGTTAATTCATAAGATATAAATTAGTGTGTCGTAAATATCACAGATATAAAATCAATTCTGTGAAATATTTATTATAATTTTCAAAACCTAAAACTCTGGATGTCGGATATTTATTATTCAAAAACGATCTCTGATTTGTATTCTGTTTTGTATAAAATTTAGTAAAACGCAGCTTTAAAAAAAGAGACAAAAATAATTTAGCTCTACAACAGCACAGGATTAAATGTAATATAGGAAACTATTAAAAAACGTTTTATAAAATGCATGTCATCATGCTTATCATAAGCATAAAGACATACATCCTAATCGAAGGTAGGTCCACAAGTGTTAAGTAAAAGGGTCTTCTTGACACAAATAATAAACCATTGATATTAACAACCACCCCGAGGTGCTTACAACACTTACTAGATAACGAAGATATTGTAATCATTAATCTTTTGAGTGCTGTTTGATTTGTCTAATATATAATATAAATAATGAAACCTGAAAACTACTCTAACGCTAAGGTCATAGAAAAATGAATTGTGTCGAAGGAAAAACGTGTTGTTACTATAAAAATGTTTTCTTTGACATCAACTGTAATTGACACAGATTTGTTTATTTTTTATTCATTTATTTTAATTAAGATATATATATATCCATACAAAATTAGATATATACAATTTATGTTAATAAATTACGTAAATTGTAACTGCTAGAGTGGTATTAAGAGCTCTTATAACTAACTTATGTACGATAGATACAATACAGTGGTCCGTATAATTTATTCCCAGGCTCCTAATAAACAACGAGTAATAAATATAGAAATGTACATAATCATGTGCTGCCAATGTTATTGATTGTGGTTAAAAATATCTCTACATCCCATTGACAACTGAGTCAATATAATTTGTATCGTATAAAGCCCTCACAAGAAAGACGCGCGTCGGAAAATACAAAAAGAAGATATCATTGATCAATACACATCCATTACTCCCTGTGTATAACGCGTTGGACAACTTTCGGTACAAAACCCGCAATGTAATAAAAATGTTAACCCAATTGAAATCGTCGGTCAACAGGGAAGTCATCGAGTCTTGCTTTGATCTCAATGTGACTCTCACTTCTGCTTATTTGCTTATTAAAGGATTTATTTAATTGAATTGACTTCCACACTTTGTTGGGAGTGTCCCTTTATTTTTCTACTTGTCTTTGACGGTTTTGTACTTTAATTAACGAGGTTTTTTTGTGTCTTGGCGATGTAATAGGAATTACTTATACGTTACTTATTAGTTGGTCTTGTAATAAGAGTGTTCAACTTATCAAATACGTATTAATGTAATAATAATTAGTAATAAGTAGAATCTTATCGTAGACTCTATTCTGATAATATAAGGCTGGAAAGTTTATTTGGTTGAAGTTTGAACGCGCAAATCTCAGGAACTACTGGTCTGATTCTATAAAATCGTTTTTTGTTAGATACTTAAACCATTATATGTTGTAAAATATCATGAGCGAAATCGCGTGAATTAATAATATAGGCAGTATTTAGTGAAGATGCCTTCTTAAGGTGATTTTTTTAAAATCTATAATATTTGTACGAAAAAGTACTTTAACAAATCAATAAATAAATAAGTGTGAAAACATAATTAGGACTTGGATGATTAAAAGAAATAAGTACCTACTACGGTTTGTAAACTCATAGGTGCCATTAACCCTAAGGTAAGGTTATAGCAGTTCCCTTTCAGTTGTATAAAAATCTCAACAAAAGTATTTCACTTTCCATAAAGATACTCCTGTCCTTTGAACCCCAAGTTAATATTATGCCGAGTGGAGAAGGCTTAACGCAAACCTGTGTTTATTATAATCAAAAGAATAATAAAGACTCCATTTAGGGCTGCCACAGTTTTAACGAATACAGAGTAAAACAGATGTATACAATAGAATTTATTTAGTATATTTATCAGAAGTAGTAATAAATTAGAAGGCTAGGCGTAGATTAGTAAGGCGATTTAATGGTAGGTAAGGTACAATTTTTTCCAGGAATTGCTATTACATACTTAGTTCTGGAATCTACAGTATCTTCGGTGATCAAAATAATATTGTAGGTACCAAAAATTATGTACTTATGACCTAGTATATACGACTGACTCTATTTGTCCTATGTAATGGTTTCCATTACTCGAAACTCCCTAACCGAATTCACCCGGTCTTCAAATATGCTTAGCCGGACTCAAATATCCTTAGCCGGACTCAAATATCCCTGGCTGTACCATATTTAAAAATTCCTATTTTAGGAAAAAAATGTGCTTCACTTTCATTCATCGCCGAAGATGTGTAGCAACCCTATTCCTACGCCCCAGCCGATTTGCATTACATTCAGTTCTTACTAAGAGGTGACGAGATGCAGCGTAATCGTATTTACATAAATCACAGTTTCTGGAAAGACAAGCGATTTACAATTGTCTAGGAAGTAGGACACATTCGACATTTAAACTCCCATGCCAAACTAACGAGTGTTTTTAAGTTTTTAACCAATAATTTTTCAAGTCAAGATAGTTTTTCAGGATGTACTATTTAGGATAGTAATATTTCGTACAATGCAGTTTATTTAGTTGGAATCCCATTACAATTCTTTCATGATGCCTGTTTTTTTCTGTTACAAAAAATTGTGTGCAATAAGTCATGATAACATAAGAAATCTCATAGAAAGTCTGTAATTATAACTGGCTTCAAAAGAGAACGAAAGAGTATCCTCGAATTGCATAAAAACAGGGTGTTCTATATCTCCATAGATTTGTTTATCAATCGAATAAAAATATGTCCCTCAGTTCAGATGTGCTCATGCATACCCACTCGACTTTATGGCGGTGATCAAAGGAATTCGGCGGATACTTCAGGCCTCAATATATTCGATTCAAGTGGGAAATCTTGTTTTTATTGGAGGGAACTTGTCTTTGGTGTTTTAGTGTTAAATAAGTGTCGCCACGTGATCAAATTTATGTATCGTTATTTTGAAATTAATTATAAAACAATTGGAGTATTGGTATGTAAGAGCCTACAAAATTAAAGTTTAAAACAAGCATTTTGTTTCAACTGATATTATTAAATCGTTTAATTAGAAATACCTAAGTCACATCTTTTTTCAGTTAAGCAAGATTAAAAATTAAAAAAAAAATCTAATAAAAAAAATAGGGATAAGGTCATATTATTACTGTCTTATTTATAAAAAAAATATTTCCTGTTGATTTTAGAACCTGTTGAGCTTCGATTGATTCTGTCTCCTTCTACTGACTGAAATATTAATCTTTTCATGAAGTTTCCTAATGCTTAATACTGGTCACCACTAGTCCCAATAAATAGTATCACGCTCCTAATTGTAAGTAATTAATAATTATCTTTATGGTATTATATTGTTGTATTATTTTACTTCAATAATCATCATAATTTATGATTGTGCGTCGGGGATCAAATTATAATTTATTCCTATTTTTAAAATTAGGATTATTTATTCTATAAACCAAGGAAAAGGACAAGAAAAACGACACAACTTTTTGTAATTTCTTTATTTTTTCACCATTTATCGTAAAACTTTCCTACGGCACACCGCGCGTCGCAGTCGCGCACCAATATTCCGCCTTGTGTATGTCGAGCTCACACCACACCCTCACACACGCTACACCGCAATACCCACGTACAGCGAGCGGTAAGAATCTTGATCACTGACTTTAAAAACACACCCTATCCAGTTCCAATGACAAAATTCCTCCCAAAGACCAAAATCCTTGCCGCCAACTATAACCATTTACAGTATCGTAGGTGTTGCGTTCACAAATTCAAGACGAACAGAGAAACAGATAAAAAATACAATCGCGTAGAGTAGATTATCCATACAAAAAGTAAATAAGCGTAAAAAATTCACATTTTTAAAAGTACAGAAACAATATACATGTATATCCATCGTAAGTACATACAAGCACCGAGTCATGGCAGTTTGACTGCCTACCTTACCCATATCGATATAAAACCCTTCACGCAAATCGCTCATTTTGCGCAGGTTTGCGCAAAGTACCTTCCAACACCCATACATATTATATAGTAATAAAAAAATTTGCGTCCTTCAGGACTTTAGGCTGAACGTATATAGATTAATTTTACTAACAAGTAAAACAGGAGATCGTGGTACCAAACATTTCTAGTGTTCAACAATAGAAAATAACAATATATAGAATACTATAATCATAAACTTATAGGAATTTACATCACACTGCAATCTTTGGATACGAAAGAAGATGGCGCTTCGTCTTACACAAACTGTTTCCAGACTTATCTTAGCTTTTACATTCATTATTCTGTTGCATTTGCAGTAATTTAAAATTAAATACGAATGCGCCAAAAGTACTTCATGGAATTTGTATTTGGAGGGATTTACTTTTTCAATGTTATTTGTAAAGACTAAGACAGTTACACTATTATAGAATCAATTCAATTTGTAATTTTATCGTCCATGTTAACATCAATCAGCCAATGAAGGCGCAGAATATATTTTATAATTCATGAGGGTATCACTCCAAAAACACATCCCATGACAAATCAACAGACCAAACCAGTCTCATACATACGAGCCGTGTTACACACGAATTTAGAAAATTTCGAAATAAGTCTTTTAAAAAAATTTCAAAAAAATTTTATCCTCATCACATGAGCCACTTCAGTCCTACCGTTCCATTCAATACGATATTCATATCACCTACCCCTGCATATTGGCTGCCCATCATGAAGATTGTCTCACGCGACCAGCATCATACGAGAACCAACCCCTGGGCCCAATAACAGCAACCAACACTGGGAACTCTCCATACACAACACTCAATATGCCAACACCTTACACCTCAATTTATTAACATTCTATTTATTACAACTTAGCTCAATCCGCGATATCGCGGCTAACTGACTCTTCAGCTATTATGCGTCTTATTATCAATGGCGTAAAGTCCTCTTACAATATCAACTGTAGATCTGAGTGAGAAAGTCAATTCGCGAACACAAGCATGGAACAGAGATGCATGCACCACAGCTGCGGAGTCAGTCGCAAACCTATCTAACAATCCCCTGTCGTTCAATACACTACAGAACACAGTTTGTATCCATCGCCTCATCCTAAGGAAAACATTTACATAGTGGCCGATCGCGTCCAGACTCAGTATCGATAAACTAAAATTTCCTCAGTACCGATGCATCTGTCGAGAAGGCACAAACAAAAATAAGCGTCAACTGTTACTTTTGCGCGCCTGACCACGATCGTCCCACCGAATATCGATACTATACATAAAATATTAAATAGGACACAATATTTCGAAATTGTTTAAATCTACAAATTATCCATTATTTAATATAAACTACAATCGATTGGCAGTATTTGTTCACCTTCCTCATCTCCGTCATGATATTTATAGCGTATCACTCGTGACGCGACCTGAGTCCCACCTGACCTCAACATCCGATGTTGCTCGCACTAACTCTATCACAAATTCATTGATGTCAATTCTACCTCCTGGACGTTACAAGAAATGCTTATCATACATAATATAACGCACCGTGAAGAGGCTAATGTTTATAATAAAGGGCAATATGGATTTCAAAAAGTTTATTGCCATGTTCGCCTAATCGTACTCAGACCAAAAATTACCTCTACGGTACCCCGCCATCGGCTCGCATGTGTTCCCTTCAACCATTTACCGTTATTCACAAATTACTCTATCTCACCAACTAGTAATCGGTTTCCTTCCAATCGCATCCAAAAGCGACGCAAACACAATTGGAAAGAGCCTGTTACTAGCGAGTCGTTGGTGCTTCTACGATCGATCGGCTTATCGAAGAATTTAAACAATTTATTCATTACATATACAGCTCAAGACCATTTTAACATTATAATACGAATTACAAAATCCCGATTCAGCACAAAGACCGCACAATGTTGTGTCCAATCACATTTGACATTACACTTTTAGATTTCACAATTTCAGGTACTGATATTGCTTATTGTAGATTTTTGAGGTTATGTTATTGCAGATTTATATTCGTGGTATAGGATGGTCGATAAGTCCTGCCTTTTTGTTCGTGCGCGTACCGTTCGTTTTTTTGTGATCATTTGATAGAAATGCAGTGAATTATCGTCCATTCTGTAATGATGTAGTGATACGTGGTATTTGGGGTTTGTAAAAAAAGACGCGCGGCGCGGCGGAGGCTGCGACGGCAGAGCGCGATTCCACGCGATCAAACGTAACGTACAGATAAATTATCTTTTAGCAAAACATCAATCAATATCAGAAATATAATTAATTAAAACTAACGTACTATTATAACTCTGAATTTTTAAATTTATTACTTTTTTTTAAGATTTTTATTTTACGTTTCGTAGTTGTCATTCAGTATCTATAGTGTACCTATTTTATGTATGTATAACACTTATGGAGCGAGCGCGGCGCGGGCGCAAAAACTTAGTTGTCATCACTTTTGGACCTGTTTATGATAATGCTTTTTAAAATAAATTTAGCAGAGTAAAATACACCCAGTTTCGTATACTTTACAAGTTGGAATAGATCGACGGCCGGAAACAAAAGGACAATTGTAAACGTGTGATGACAACGCAGTGCGCAACTTATGATAAGTATAATTGACTATCATCTCAACCACGCACCTGACAACCAAAACTGATAGGTGACGTTCATCAAAAACCATAAAAATAAACTATAATTATTGCTTTACATATCGTTGAACATGGTTATCTCCGAATGCCTAAAATCTTCAGATTGGTAATATAGCGTATTATATATTTAAACTGGGTTATTTATTTTGAATCTGAATTTCTATAAATCGAATTTTCGTATAACAATATGATAAAAAAATTAAATCTCTTTTCCACTTCAATATCATTACTTCACAATTTACATCTTACAGCGAATCACATCGTAAAGTCTTGGTAAACGTCACCATATCAATCACATAGTACAATTTAAAGATAGATGAGACAAAGATGTGCGAAGTCAGAGGCGCGCGACGCAAGTATCACAGTAGGCAGCTCTCGACCACTCGGCGGCGCGGCTCCTATAGCACTGCCCGCGAATCGGCGGTCACCAACACTTGTATACGTTTTTTTCAACCCCAGATCAACAAAAAAACAGCTAATCGAGCTAACTAAACTAATTTATTTAATTCTCAAACCCACACAAATATAAAACTCCATTTTATATATAACTATGAATGAAGGTAGTTGTAACAAAAATTTTGGTCCTTCAAGCCGGATTCGTAGTATACCGCCGATTCAACGTTGCAGATGAATTCCGAAAATCAATGAGTCCATAGCGTTACACCCACAAACACACACTACTGCCTATTGCCGACGTAATGAACTCACGCGATAACTAGCTTCATTAACATATAGTCTCTATTTTATATTTACTTTATATATATTGATTGTACATTAATAATATTGACAGCGATCGCGACACGACCAATAAGGGAATATAATATCGATTTATTTATCATCTCTAAATATAAACTCTGTTAATCTTAAACGTCTATGGAACTAAAATTACATTTTGTACCATAATGTTTGTTAAAATTAAGCCACTAGTCGCGGGAAGACGCATTTTTCCCTCGTGCTTTCGTCTTATTTACTAAAGGTAAAGTGGATGTGCTAGATGCAAAGGACTATGCTGCCGTCCTCAGGAGAAATGTCGTATTCTAAGCATACTTATGAACATTACATTTGAATTAAAAATTACCTTAAAATGCACCCAAAATTTTGCAAAGTTGTGTTATAAACAAATTATCAAGACTTAGAAATAGCAAGACGCTTCCTATCCATCTTTTGATACGATCTTCTAAATTATTTCATCATTTACTCTAAAATTTAAGACATAATATCTATACATCGTTTCGCTTCGCTGAAGATTTCACCTCAAAGAATTCACTCCAAAGGACAGTTAAGATAAATAATTGAACTTTTCATTGAAATATACGACAATCTCAAGAGTCCGGCAGTGAGGGTGTTATGCGCCCCCCCGCGAGCCCACAGTAACACATGACAAGCGATACAGAACACCGGACATATGTTCGCGCCGCGACTCCACTCGCACACCCGCTAACGAATGAAAGGAACAAGATATACCACGGCGATGGACCGACGGATTTCATCATCAAGTCACGTAATACAAAGCTCTAGTTTCGAATTTTCTTCACATTTATTTCCATTAGGCTATTGAATTTTTAATACTAATTTTCACTGGAATTAAACTTGAAATTGTTCTGTTTCCGACAGTCCATCGCATTAAAACAAAACTATGGCTAACTTACGACAAGAACGCCGCACCCGCTCCTCATATATATTTCTACTTTATTAGTATAGAGAAATGATTTTTATATGTATTTTTATTTTCTCATCTATCTGTTATAGTTATCGGACGTAACCAACTTATTCCACTCTGTTTGACGAGTTTTAAAGGAAATTTATTCATTACGGACTGTAGTAGACTGCATCTGTTTTTTTTATTATTTTTTGTTAGATTCTTGGGGTATTGACTGTATCGAAACCGGATGCAATCTAAAAAGTCGTCTATTTCTACTATCCGTTAGGGCAATACACTAGATTACATTTATTGGCTCCAAAAACAAACTACGAAGCAGATTCATTGCAAACGGACACATTTTGTTATCTATGGAGCCATCTTTAACTTGCAATCATTCTTTCCGTGAAAATCCATAGAGCATTAATCTTGCACTATACGTGCAAACAATTGCTCCATAGATAACAACTTGTGTACATAATACAAAATGCGTTTCGCAGTCTGATTGATAGAGGTTTATAAGCATTTTGTTCGAGCGACTTTCCACAACCCATTATAGGAAATAAAAAGACGCCCACACAAGCTCCGACCACTAACTTACATTTTAAAAATACGATACAGTCAATAAAACCACACACCCCGACGTACGGATCACCAAACAATTTTGGAACTCAACATTCAGATATCTTATTCAACTCAGCTGCAAGATTCAACTTAAAAATAACGCAATTTAGCCTGTACTTAATACCGTGAAGAAAAACTTTCGATGATTCCATATAACTATTATAACATACAATATTATATCTAATCACTACTCAGTACATAAACGCAAGTTTGATTCTGCGGGTAGTTGCCGAAACCCGTTTATGTTTCCAGTAGTTTCTGAAGTTTTTAACAGATGGCAGTATACGCTTAATAAAATATAAAACAAAAACTGTGATAACGTATGAAGCAATGTAACATGATTAAAGACTTTACCGCACTTGCAATAAGGTCACGATTGCATAACTCGGAGTTGCCATGGCGTACGAAACGAAGCGAAGCGGGAAAACGCGAAAAATAAAACACTATGTTAAAAAAATATTACTTTAGCCTTAGTGACGCGATAAAATATAAAATAAACGCAATAAAACGAGTTTGATTACTTAAATGACTCGAGCCGTAGACAACTACGTACCTACTTATTTACCGTAGATAATAAAACACTTAACAGCCTAAATTTTTTTGCTGTATTTTTTATTTTTTTCTTTTAATGTAAAGGGGGTGGAAAAATAAACTAGCATGGCGCGACGTCGACGGTACAGTGTCGCAAGAGTTATCAATAAACGGGGTGAAAATAGCAGCGGGTGGTTTAGAGAAACAAAGAGACTATTGCTGCCCGTGAAAATGAAATGAAAAGGCTCGCCCGACGCCTGCTGTAGTGTTCGTTCTTAAGCTATTGCGTCCAGCGCATACATACATACAAATACATATATACAAACACACCAACTCATACTCGACACGTAATCGTTTGCTTCCCACAACTTGAAAACAAAAAGCTAAAAATCGTTCTTAATTAAGATCGGAATTTAATGGGTGGAGTAAGATTTTAATCTTCAGATATCAGGTCATAAGCTCATCGCTATATTCAATAGCTTAGAAAAGGAATTTCTCGAAAATTATGTATTTTTGGCAAATTTATTAGAGACAACACACAAATTTCCTGTAAAATAAATTGGATTGGGCAGAGGTGTTAATTAACCTTAGTTCAATCGATTACGCGCCACACTGGGTGCTTACCAACCTTAACCTATCCCGCACAAACGCGACCGACGCCACACGATAGGCGGACGTGCGACAACATAATATTTAACTCACCCAAATATTATTGGGATTTTAAAACGTCTATTATCTAGACCGTAAATAATTTCAAAATTTTACTGTCACCTATAGATTTAATTCTTGATAGACTTACAAAAATATTTAGCAAAAAAGTACATTTATTTTTAATTCAATCGCTATGCGATGTTTCATGACAATTTTATTAAAAACTCTACCACTGACAAGTGCCACAAAAAGTACAAATTACGGACAAAAAAAAAACCATGTGCAAAATTAGCTCCTCCCACTGAAATTAAGTGCAAATTCCTTCATACAAATTCAAGAGGCCCAGCCAGTTCTGCAAGACTAGCTCTTCCCACATTGTAATAAAGTTGAAATTCAAACAAAATTGATATAGTTGGGCGCAGTCGCGTTTGTGCCACTACCGTACCTCGCTAGGAGTATCTAACTCGTACTTTATCACAGCTATGCGTCCTATCTAAATACGAATGCCGCCGCTCTACTGAACCTTGTTCTACAGATCTTTCGAGAAACTATCCTTGTAAATCTCCATTAATAATAACATTAAATGCATTTGAGACTGTTTCTACATGTCTGTTAATTAGAAGACGGAACAAGTTTTTGCTGATTTTTGTTTAAGACATTCCACACACACTCAAATATATTTTAAACGATTTGTCATTAATGACAGTGAAAAATTAAACTGCCTCTATATAAGAACTGATTGAGATGACCATTTTTGATGTAAATACTTTTAAATTTAATGAATCTATCATTAATTCATTTGAAGGTTAAAGATCTTATAAGTATTGATTCAATAATAAAAAATGTGTGAACTACCCTCATGTATTTAAAAAATGTTGGTATAGATCTGTATGAATTAGAACGAGATTTTGCAGAGCGGCTGATGTAATTCCACGCCGCGTAAACACCCGGTGCCTCCATGCTCGGGATTGATGTGTATACCCCTTTATAAACACAAAACTATGTGACTATATGACAAAACAACTAATTCAAAATGTGTCAAAGTGGAGTAGGAGAAAAAATGCTTATAACCCGGCCAAAAAAAATCGAATGATAATAGTAATCACTTGTCATCTCATTCGCATGCAGGCTTTAGGTCCATTCATATCACACTCACACTAATGAAATGTCATGTTAAATGTACATTTTATAATTCGATTCTTCTTTGCCAAATTTAAAGTCCTAGAAGTACTCTAAAATTGTATTATTACTTTTTAAAAAGTTATATTTTTATCGTATACACATCATCCCCTGTCCCCACACATGTCTTTACAGACACTATATATTAAATAATCCATAATAAAACATACACCTAAAACTAGATAAGTGGCTTTTTTAATATTCACCGAAAAATTTTTAACGCCAGGAGTATTTTAAATTTAATTTTTTATCAAGCATGTCACCTGGCGTAACTTAAAATTGACTTACGCGGAATCACCAAGGATTCCTATATGGGAATCGTTTAAAACGATCGATTAAAATAAAGCTTAGCTTTTAATGCGGCGTAAATTTAAACGCGATTATTAACCGTTTTAAAATCGGGTCACAATCAAGCTTTTCCATCCAGACGTGTTTTTTAATATTGCGCAACTTCTTTTTCAAAAATAAACCGACTTTCCGTTTTCTATAGATGCTTATTTTTATGCATTGTTACAACTTTCGTCCAAATATATAACCTTTTTATTATTATCAATTTGTGTTGTGGATATTGCATTTTATGCAGACTTTTTCTATTGTATAACTTTTAGTGAACAAAGATTTTTAATCAATTACAAAAAATTCCAAACTTTTGGATATTTTGAGAAAATTACCGTCCAAATATTGAAAGACTTAAATTTAAGACGCATTCAAATCTCAAACAATGTTGGTCATATTTAAACACGTCCCAAACTTAGGCACTTTGTATTCAGACAAGAGCTTTTGAATTACTGAAGATTTAATAAATCAAGATTATTTCAACAGTCTGAAAGTTATACCTGCATCTCCTCACTCAGGAATTAAACCTTATTTTTATAGTTTAAAAACATGACAAAACAAATTTACATTGCAGAATTCCAATTTGGACCTAAACGCCCAGAATCAGACCGCGAAAAAAACCCTACATAAACTGCACCATCCACGAGCTATAAAGAAAAAAATTCGACGCCGCGCAACGCGAAACCGAAGTGAATCCGTGAAACGAAAGGTAATAAAGCTCAAACGTTTATCACATCATCTTACGACTAATGTTCCCAGAGCTAGGACCATTTTTGGGAAGGTGTTTGAGGCGAGCTGAAAACTTACCTGATGCTTCTTCTATTATAATACCCCGACATGGAACTGTAGACATGGTTAGTTTTACTGGCAGGTAGAAAGTCCCACCAGGAAGACATTTCTTTTTGAGTAAACTATTTTGTATCTATAGATATTACCCTATTAAAATTTCAAATTCCCTCAAATACATTTTTATATACTTTTTTATGTTTTTACGAAATATTTTTGAACGCGTCTGGCAATATTAAATCTTCTGGCTTATATTTCCTTTTTTCATACATTAAACTACAACATTTTAAAGATTAAATGATACCTCAAATAATTTATAAAAAAATGGGGTTGATAAAGGTTTAGCCCTGTGACTCACCAGTCAGGTCTGCAGTTTTATGTCGAGGTATAATAGAAGAGACATCATAAGTTTTCAGTTTGTCTCGAGCACCTCCCCAAAAAATGGCCCCAGCTATCGGACGAAAGGGAGTGGGCACGGGGCTATGTACAGGGCTTATGGGCGAAAGTAGCCGATGTGCTCGCATCAAATCCGACTAGCGCTGCTGCCGCCGAATGTGTCCTGCGGAACAAACATACAAGTATTAAGTATTGAATTAAATAATTTTTACACTATTTATTGGTCAACTTTACGAGTACTTGTAGTATTAGATAACTTTAACTAACTACGATAATAATTGCAGTTGACTAACATAGTATAAACATAACAAGCGCTGCATGTCGTAGGTGTTTACGGGCTACGGCCAGTCACTTAGAATCAGGTTAACCGCAAACAAAATAACTTTTTTTGGGAGAAACCACTGGCTCCCGACAGCTTTTTGTTAACTAGTTCAGATGCTTATAGATTCTTATTATAAAAACAATATCAGCTACGAGAAAGTCCCAAATTGAAATGGATTATTACATAAACAGACTGGGAAAGTAAGGATTTCAAACAAAACTATAAAATTCGAATATTTCAAAAACTATGCAAAACAATAGAAAATTACGTTTAGGTAAAGGCATTTTGCCTTTTGATATTTTGACCAATCTAATGAAATACACTTTATTTTGAAATACATTTGATTTATTATAATTTTAATACTTTTAACGAACTAAAACAATATTGATAAAAAATTTACCATTTCACGGCCGGGCTGTGCGCTGCCCGCCCTGCCTGAGCCACTGCCGCCCTGAAAAATATTTTTTACTGTTATAAAACTTATTAAATTTGTACACTCATTTCTCATACATCACATTTCCAGCGCCCTATTACAAAGCATCCCCTGTCGCTATGACTGTCTTTCTCTCACCATATTGCATCTCATAAACCGTGATAGCTAGAAAGGCGAAATTTTCACAAATTATGTATTTCCGTTACCGCTATAACAACAAATACAAAAAATATTAACTTCAAAGACAAATCTAAAATTAATCCTGACCCCCCTACATCCCCTGCCAAAAAACCATCATCTATTTTCACATACTACCCCCTCTTTTCTTCCATAACCCAGCCTTTATTCGTCGTGCCCCATGCCCCATGCCCGTGCCCCAAGTGCGTACCTGGTGCGTGTCCTGCGGCGAGTGCTGCGCGCGGCTCATCTTATCACAGTAGTCCGCCATGATGTCCCGGAAGCGGCTCCAGCACTTCTCCGGCACCGTTATTGCGGTGCGGAAGTTGCTCTTCACCTGGAATAATAATGCACTTCATTTTATCCCTGTTATTAGGACTCGATAAAATGTATTGTCACTCCTTGATGGAAATATATTTTATAAAATTATTTTATAACAAGCGGTTTCGATTATTCACTGACTTATGCATTATCGAAACAGACTGTAATAATCTATACCGATATTATGAAGAGGAAAGATTACATTTTTTGTTTGTTTGTTGGAATTAAATAGGAAGAAAATATTTCTAGATACAATAATCTCCTATTTGTTTCTAAGGAATAAAAAGATGGGTCAATCGGTTATTCTAATAATAAAATAATTCGCTCTATACCAAATAGCATAGATTCTGAGGTGCAATAAACTGGCCTACCTTAGGTTGTCAACCTTTGTTCCTCTTCAAAAGAAGCTATTATTTCTTTCCTTTTAAATAAATACTTCAAGAACTGCATTTATATAATAAAATCGCAACCGCCATTAGTATTTATGACTTGCGGATGGATGTGCATTTCGCTATATACTCTTTAAATGATCTTGAAAATAGTGATAGCTAGTTTCAAAAATGGTTATGTATCTATCGAAAAACTACTCTATACAGCTTGAATGCTAATGTCAGAAATACGAAACCTTAATTGTTGTTTGTTCTACAAGTGACCCAAAAATGAAGCTACAAAGACTTCACAATATAAATTGTTTTAACACTTTTGTATAAAGTATGTCATTGATTCCAATTGAACTACAGTTTAAATTTTTAGAGAACGGGATTAGAAATGGCGACGTATTTATTCACATTTCGTGTTTTGTTTGCGTCTATACTTACACTCGTTGGTACCGATGGACAAAAAATTTGATTCCTACGTAAATTTCACATGGTTCAATAAATATTAAAATAATGATACAATTACAGCGCTAACGAATTTCTATACCATTATTGAGTTATTAGGTAAACTAATAATTATTAAACATTTCAACAAAGTTCAATGGGCCACCATTTATAGTCCCAATCTTTAACCGTCCGCGTAGTACAACTGTCTACATCAGGGGTTCCCAAACTGTGCGTCGCAGGAAGTATAGAGGGGCGTCGCGAGTACTTCATTGCTTCCCCTCCCCCCCATTGAATCGTCCCGATTATCTGTCCCCTTAATTTGAAACTATAACTCACTCCCCCGCTGACACTAGGGCGTCTAAACATATAACTACACTCGTAAATACAACAGTTTCTTACGAGTGTAGTTATATGTTTATAACTCTGGTTTCTGTTTGTCTCTTTTTATAACTCTATATGGGAACCTCTGGTCTACATGTTAGCTTATCAATACAATGATAAAGTGAAAAAAAGCCATGAGCATAGCGTCACAATTACTTGCAACGATGGTACAACCTCGCTGACTTTCATGTAGATGCCGCGGTTGTTCTGACCGATGTCGAAATAGAAGTTCTTGTTGTCGACGCGCAGGTGCCGGCCTTCGGGCAACTCGCCTTTGTACCTGGAAATTATGGTGGCAATTTTAGATTGTTTTTAGAAATCAGCGCATTTTCGCAAAGTCATGGAGTACTTTGCTTTAGCTTAAAATCCCGGATTATTGCAACGGATTTTGGATTTTGGAGGCGGGATATTCATGAGAGTTTGGCTTATGTAGTAATTCCGTACTAATATTATAACTCTTACCGGCTCTTCTTCACGCCTAAACTACTGGACGGTTTCATGAAATTTTGTGCGCAAACCGGAAAAAATTACCCTACTAAGATCGTTCTACACAGGGCATCGCAGAACACCATCATGTTCTGCACGGACCGCTGTACGTTATCAGCTGCGAGGTCAGTAACGAACGCGACCCCTTGCCCTCCTCCGTCCCCTTCTACGCAGATAATACTGTACACAATCCTTACCCTCCGTCATCAGTCCCAAAGTCGTCCAACAATTCAGTAAGGGCATCACGGAACGCATCTGACTGCGCGGACCGCTATCGTTATCGTCTGCGAGACTTGAGGAACGCACGCGATATTACACCTTATACCTAGGCAACAAGGTCCACAATCCTTACCCTCCGTCATCAGTCCCAAAGTCGTCCAAAAAGTCAGTAAGGGCATCACGGAGCTCAATCATGCCCTGTGCAGGCAACGCGATCTGGCTGCGCGGTCCGCCGCACGTTATCATCTTCAAGACTTGAGGCACGCACGCGATAGTACACCTCATACCTAGGTAATAAGGTCCACAATCCTTACCCTCCGTCATCGGTCCCAAAGTCGTCCAGCAAGTCAGTGAGGGCATCACGGAACTCGATCATGCCCTGTGCAGGCAACGCGATCTGGCTGCGCGGTCCACCGCACGTTATCATTTTCAAGACTTGAGGAACGCACGCGAAATTAAACTTTATACCTAAACAATAAGGTCCACAATCCCTCCGTCATCAGTCCCAAAATCATCCAATCGCAGGCAACGCATCCATCTGACTGCGCGATCCGCCGCGCTATAGTCTTCAAGACTTGAGAAACGCACGCGATATTACACCTTATACCTAAGTAACAAGGTCCACAATCCTTACCCTCCGTCATCGGTCCCAAAGTCGTCCAGCAAGTCAGTGAGGGCATCACGGAACTCGATCATGCCCTGTGCAGGCAACGCGATCTGACTGCGCGTTATCGTCTGCGACCCTTGAGGAACGCGCGCAATATTAAACCTTACACCTAGGTAATAAGGTCCACAATCCTTACCCTCCGTCATCGGTCCCAAAGTCGTCCAGCAAGTCAGTGAGGGCATCACGGAACTCGATCATGCCCTGTGCAGGCAACGCGATCTGACTGCGCGGTCCGCCGCGCGTTATCATTTTCAAGACTAGAGGAACGCACGCGATATTACACCTTATACCTAGACAATAAGGTTCACAATCCTTACCCTCCGTCATCAGTCCCAAAGTCGTCCAGCAAGTCGGTAAGCGCATCACGGAACTCGATCATGCCCTGTGCAGGCAACGCGATCTGACTGCGCGGTCCGCCGCGCGTTATCATTTTCAAGACTAGAGGAACGCACGCGATATTACACCTTATACCTAGACAATAAGGTTCACAATCCTTACCCTCCGTCATCAGTCCCAAAGTCGTCCAGCAAGTCGGTAAGGGCATCACGGAACTCGATCATGCCCTGTGCAGGCAACGCGATCTGGCTGCGCGGGCCGCCGCGCGTTATCGTCTGCGAGACGCGTAAGAAGCGCCCGCGGGAATTCTCCTTTAGGTCCAGGTAGTACCGTCTATTGTCCTGTGAAACAAAATTTTTTTGTCACCAATATTATAAAATATCAAATAGTTTTTTCCAAACCAACTGAAACTTTTTCTGAACTGTATGTCAGTGGTGAGAAAGTTAAAGACCTAGAAATTACATGAATAAATATCATC
>LQNK01001368.1:116512-128736 GCA_001586405.1 Phoebis sennae
ATTATAGTTTTTACGTATTGTGCAAAAGGAATGTATTAGTTATACAACATGTATTAACTTGGTATAAAAATGGAACTTATAACTATACATCGGAATACCGAATCATATTATTTAAACAAGTTACATTTGTAGGTAGAAATATTAGACGTTGAATACAAAAATTAAGTTAATCATGTCCTATTTTATGTTTTGTTTGTCGATTAAGAATATAAATTAAATCAATTAAGAGAAAAGCATCAGGTGATCACGTTCTTTACAAAACACGATGATTCTGTTATTCTATAGATCCGTCTATCTAGTCAATATTTACTAAAGCCAATAAAATTAAGTTTCACATAAATTCGTTAAGAATTATGATTTTTCCAGCCCCCAACTTTTATTACTAGTGACATTCCCTTTAATGACACACGTAAAATTATACTTAGTAGTTTAGGCACTACAGTATAGACAAGCAACAATAAAAATTAAAAGTAAACTTATAATTATATCGCAAAACCTGTAATTAAAACATGTTAGGCCTTGCTACGAAATTCCAAATGTCATTTAATATGGAAGGTAGAAAGTAACAATTATTATAAGTACTGATAAATAACTTCCCTATTATTAGAAAGGTACTAACACATCTGTTATTTAATGAAACCTTTAGTTAAATATACCAATCAAATGTTATGAATTAGTTATTTTATTGATCAAGGAAATGAACTTAATATAGTGATTGCATGTTGAATATTGACTATAGTCTATATATATATTAAGTTTGCTGCATTAGTTGAATACTGTCTTATTCTAGGCTAAGATTAGATGGAAACCAATATCGGTATACTTATCACAACAATCTTAATCCTCAAATATTTCCAAGACATAGTGAGAAGTATTTTTATTTTTCACATAAACACAAATTGAACAAAAATATTAAAATATCATACAGTAATAGTAAGATTATTTTCATATAATTATCCTTGTTATAAAATTTTACATTGTATTTATATAAATATAGGTAAATTTATTGTGAAGGCCTGGTTATTTGATATACTTTTGAAAGTGAAATGAATTAATGAAATTATACAATGTTATATGCAAGTGCTATTTTGAAAATTGATGTAGCCTATATCAATACCAAGATTCTAATGACTCGAACAACACCTCAAATGGCAAAATCTGTCCAGCCGTTTGGGCTGTAGGGTAAAACCAACAAATGGACATACAAATTAATGAAATTATGTAGTCGAAACTTAATTTTCTTCTTACAGTCCACTTATTCCTTCCCATAAAAATCCATTATGTTTAATTCCAGCAAAAGTTTCTCATCTTTGTAATTACTATTTCTTCTTTATATATGATTTCCTTTATTTCAATCCTGCCTTTTCTTCCATTTCAGTGTCCTTATATACAAATGATATTATTATCATGAATATGTATCTATTTATCTGAAAAACTCAACATGTACAATCATCAAAACATTTCTGCTAGCAGATTTGAAAATAACATACAATTACATGAAAATTACATTACACATTTACATCAAAAGAAGACAAAACATGCTTCTCAATGTCAATACTTCCATGTTTTCTCTTTATCTAAAGCCATCTTTTTCTTAGCTCATGATCACTTTAATTTCGCTGTTGCCGACGGGGACCATGATGTAAGTCTTAAGAAACTATTCCACAAGTTTGATTCAAGAGTGAGCCTTGAGCTAGCGGGCAGAGGCAAATTAAAAATCATTTTGTCTTCTGAAGACTTCTTGGGAACAACTGATGTGAATTGTCTGAAAGAACATATACAACATCTAAAAACCCTTCAAACATTTACATAGATTTTTCCTGACTAGTTCCCACATTAATCCAATCCTCTTCCTTTTCTATTTGCTAGATATAGAAAGAAATAAAACAATTGTTCAATCAAGCAGCAAATAGCCATACTTTTTTATTCTCAATATTAGTTAATTTGATTTCATTGTGATATAGGTACACCAATATCTATTAAACAAATATATTGTTTACTGTATCCACAAAAATTTCTTGACCGCCAAAGTCAGAAGAAGTATCATTTTGGGGTTTATTTTCTATTTTTAAGTGTGCAATAACAGTTGAAGCGGCAAACAACTTATGGAGGAAATACTCAATGTAATTCAGTGGTGACTGCATTCAATTGATCTCTGGAAACTCTATTAAAAATATGATCATCCATTTTGTGAGTGCAAGCCTGAAAGTAGCATTCCCAATTATAATTTCTAGCTTTTATACAGCTTTTCAGACTGTATGCATGAAATATGCACCAAAATTGATTGTTTGTTTCCTATGTTAGATATAAACTCAAAATTAGTAGAGTCATTTAATCATTTTGAAAATGTATAAATATAAACACACATTGGTATTTCTATTAAATAAATAAATAAATTTCATAGTAAAGTATTCAAATAGGTTATGGAATCTGCTCCATAGTGATCTTGGTTAAGAGCTTTCATGCAGCAAACTTATGAATTAGTCTCACTTTTGTCAATTTATTGTAGTACTAATTATGTTAATATGGAAATCTCCACTGCATTGTGTATTATGCAAAGTATTGAACACACTAACAATATTGTTGATTGGATTATTGGAGACAATATCAACATATCACATAATTAAAAAACCCACAACTACCTTGGTTTTAGAATATGATGTATTCACCACAACTCATATATAATTATATTATAGGTATTCAAATCAAACACTTTAAGAGAATGAAGAAAAAAAGTGATTGATATCACCCACACACAGAAAAAATAAAACTTAAAAGCAAACCTAGCTAAATAGCATGGAAATATTAAGATTCTTCAGTTTGGGGCATCTTTGGCAGTTCATTGTTTGAAAAATAAAGAATGTTTGTGATTTCTAGACAAGCATGTTCAAAAATAATTGACACTATATATCTCATAGTGTTCCTTATTTCAGGGCTATTATATTAAGTCTTGGAGTTTAATTGATTTTCTCAAACTACATTTAACAATTAAAGCATATTTATAGCTTCAGAAATCAATGCAGTTAACAAGCAAAAGCGGTTGAAATGATTTACAGTTGTGTCACTCACTAAATTGTGTTGAAACAAAGTGAATACTTACACAATAAACAATCATTGTGGAATACACTATTCATTTACATACCATTAATAGATTCAAGTTTCTGTTACTCCCTAGCATAAGATTTTAATACCTTCAAGCACTCACACAATGTAAATTACAACAATTGTCTTCCAGGTTATACAACAGCTGGCTCTCATAATATCAGCTGATTCCTTACTTCACACACCATTGATCAAACAATATAGCACCAGGAAATGCAGAAGAACACTTTCACTATTGCACAATACAGCACTAATGTCTGTCAGTCCCAATCACTACACTGTACACTGAGTTTGAGAACAAAGGAATCACACACAAAGGTTATCTTAGCTATGCAAATTCGAATAAGCACTGTATTACCTAGGAATCGGGACAAAGAGGTACGAGCGGGGTCAGTGGGTGACAATAGACGGGACGCAGGGAGGGCGGCACTGACCTGATGCGGCCATGATGCCGGCGACGGCGGGCTGGGCCCCGCGCAGCGATGCGGGGCTCGCGGCCGCAGGTCCTGCTGCCACCTTCGCCGACACCAGAGACGGCCCGCCCGACGAGAGGTCGCAGACAAAAAAATCGATAGGTCGTCAACCTCTGCCGGCGCTAACGGACAGCCGGGCGGGCCGCCGAGCCGTCGCCCGCCGCCGGGCCGCTATCCCGCACCAGAAACCCGTCGTGGCCTCAACGCCCGACTTATTACTGATACCAATTCGCCATTTTGAAACAGGAACAATGAAATATTTACTTTTCAACGTTTCGACGAGCAAAAATGTCGTTCGCGATGACCGACTTACACGGCGCGAAATTACACGTATCTTGGACGCTATGCCACTGTAAATAAATACGTACTCTGACTAGAAATTCCTTCGTCACCGCTGCCGATATCCGACATCTCAATCCACACCGAATTCTACAGGCAATCCACCGATCTTTCGGAACTTCTCGGACAAGTCAAATTGTCTATGGTTTCACAGCCATCAAACTAAACTACTTTATGGTTCCACTTTTTATGAAACTAATGCAAACTTTACACAGTACTTCAATGAGAAACACTTTATCACATTGAAATAGATAAAATTATCTATAAACTAACGTTTAGTAATTTGTTTTTTGGATAAAAGAATGAGCTGAATGTAATTGTATATTAAAATGACATTTTGTCAAGTGACAAGCACAATTATCAACATACCACAGATAATATATGTGTGGATAAAATTTTAAATTTGTAACATTATCTATATTAGTAGTAAATAAAAAAATATATATAATCTGGTTTTGATATTATTTCGATTATTTTTTTGGCGATTTAAATATAATATTACGATCTTTATTCAAGACCTCGTAAAAAGACGTGTTTGACAAGTTGATTACCTATTTGTTTTAATACAGAGCTATTATAATTGTAATAAATGATAATATTTATCTGTTCTCTGGATCTATGGATTTTGAATCTAATAATTTTTTGCTTTATCATGCAGAAATAAGCACTACTTTCGGATAAAAATTGATTTTATGATGAAAGATGTCTTTTGTAAACACACTGCTTAAATTATATTATATACTCTACTAGGTCTAAATAACATAATAATATTTTTTCACATGGGCACTACCCTGAGATGGCTATATCAAAAAATTTTGCCTATATTCTTTAAGTTTAAGCATATAAAATTAATGTTTGCAGAAAAAAAATTGTTTGATAGAGGTATGCCGAATATAGACTATAAAAACGTATGCTTGACAATAATTTCTTTAGATTTTCAATATTATCGGTATAAGGGGAGATCCCCGAAGGCTTTCGTTAAAACATTTAAGTTTACAAATAAGATTATAGTACTCTCCATAAATTTTAAATATACTTATATTTTATATGCATAATGAATGAATTAATTAATGAAAAATTCTTTACTGTACACCATACATGTAAATTTCACTATTTCTACAGTTTATGTCTACAGTATAAATTGCTGTATATTTAGTTGTTTTCATAATTTTATTATAGGGAATGATATGATTTTTTGGTAGGCTCATAATATTTTTTTCGCTATATTTTCAAAAAACTAACGCCAACTTTTTTATTACGTAATCACTCAAACACTTTGTAGTCTCTGGAAGCTTTATAGCTATATTCATGTAAATTGAATATCTGTATTACCCTTGAATTGGGTTCTGTCTTTTTATTTTTCACAGAAAAAAGTAAAAAAAAATGTTCATTGTAGAGATGGATTTTTAACCATTTAGCTATAACTTTTCAACGGGAAGTAATCCTTAGGAAATTAAAATTCATTCCTTACGCTTTTTAGACAGTACGATGACACTTCGTACCAAATATCTTGAATATTTTCACTTTTAGATTCTTTGCTGGGCACCATAAGCATAACTACAAATAACTAACTGTGCTTGTAATATTTTATTGCATAAATGTTACGATAAGCTTTATGAAAAAAGGTATAAACAAAAAAGTGGGGTAGAATAAAACATCACTATAATATTACAAATGACTATAATTTTGTCACAATTTTCCATACAATGTTAATAACTTTTTACCTTATTCCTATTTTATAATACATTACTTAAATAATATTAATGTTGTATTAATTTATTTAAAATTCTTCCAGTTAAATTTCTAATTACATTCCACGGAGTCGGTTTCAGATGAGACAAACAAAACCTATAGGACCATACAAAGTTTAGAAATGAAATTTGAAAACTCGAGTACTTTATTATAATACACTAAAATGTAATTCGATTAGATCTTAAATATATACTAAAATATTTCTTGCTTAGTTCGCTACGAGAAGTATCGTTAAAAACTGTACAAACATTATCGATCGTTACCGCTAGCGTAAGTATATCATATAAACGGACACTCAGACCGAACTCTGACGAGAACATGCGACATAGCTCAACAGTGACAACAGTTTATGTACTATAATTAATTAATAATAGATATAAAGATAAATTGTACTTTTAACGCGCGGGGCCGCGCCGCGCGGCGTCGGGCCGGTCCGATAATTGACTAAGAGACGAGTTGACGACGACTCGCCGCCCCAGCTCCCGCCGGCGCGCGCGCAAACAAACAAACATACGAACGAGAAATAAGCACCGTTATTTAAAATGCGAGTCGTTTGAGTACTATGCAGCTTGAGGAAGCTTAGCTGGCTTAAACGAACGTTAAACTACCAAATTATCAAATAATATCTATCAACTCTTAAATTCCATATGTGAAACTGTGAATTATCGCTATTGTACATTTATCTAGTGAACCAGCCGAGAGGTTGAATCGAACGAGTCGACGGTAAACAACAAGCGAGTAGGAGTTAATAAATTACAATTAATAATTAATTATTAAGAAAAATTGAGCTAGATTCGATCTCCTTGTTGTTCACTACGCGCTATCATCGCTTCAGAACGCGGGTAACTTTAAAAAATATTCACAGACAGTCGAACTACCCTCTGTGGTGTCGAAGATGCGAATTACATATCACCGAAACGTCAAAGGAAAACTTTTTATTGCTCTATACATATACTAAAGAGTAATTTATTGCTTAGGAGTTGATGCGTCGGTGTCAGCAATACTGATTTAGTATGGGAACGACGGATGAGGCTGGGCGATAAGCGATTATTCACAACCAATTGGCGAAACGCCCTTTCGCCTGCCTTACATTCGTAGACTTAGACACGTGAGCAATGTCGCCTGACCCTAATTCTACTAATGTAACCCAAGCCTTAACAAGAAAAGTTAACTATATCGTGTCTGTGCACGCCGTGTACTATGGCCCGAAATTAATTCATATTTTAAAGAATGAAAATACCGTTTTAGTTAGTAGCGTACTGCTAAAACAAGATTTCGTAGGAATACTAATAACAAAGTTAGAAACCGTCGGAAATATGACCATAGACACCGCGTCCAAACACGCAGCCAAAATTCGGGTCCAGCACGCCATAGTGGAACGTAACGTAGCGTCATAAGGTCGATAATAACTTGCGACAAACTGTCCCGAATGCATGGCCGAAACAGCAATGCGTGAGTCGTGCAACTATCGATGTCTCAGTCTTATCACCGACGGCCTAACCGAAGCGATGCGACGTTGCCCTTAGACTAACGTAAGTAAAAACAGAACTGCATAACAATTGTACTAGTTAGAGATAAATTTTTAAAATTTGATAATATTGCCACGAGTTAGAGTTGAAATTTTACAAAAATATACATACTGTACAAATAGTTGATCGACTCAATGCATACACTGGTCGTCCCTAACAAAGGTAGGAATCGTTTCGCAGATTCCGCGCGTCGCGAGAATTAAGTACACAAATTGGGGCGGAGTCTGCGCAACGCTTTTGTAATACTTAGAGAGATAAAATGCAAAGCGTCGCACGCGGGCGCGGTACGTATGATTGCGTGCGTACTGCGTGCGCGTGCGTCACATTTGCGTGCACTAAATCTAACTCGTTGATAGAGACTTATTCTAGCATTTAGACGTTACTCCTGACCGTCGCGCGTCAGCTGCACGCGACCTGTCGCCGAACGGTTCAGACAAGCGGTCCTTCGATGAAGTGCAGCCGCGAGAGGAGACATATCCCACACTGCTGATATTCGAGACGGGAACACAATACGATCACAACTTATTCGAGAATAGGCCAAGGCGCTCGGTGTCGGTTATTTTATATTCCACACCCTAGCGTTCATTGGGACTTAATAAATCTATAATTTAATTCAATATGTCGATATGTTTGAAAGGTTTTTTCCTAAATATTAAACCCTTTTGGTAAATATATCGATTTGTGTGTACCTTAATAGAAGGCAAAACATTCACCGGTTTTACTTATTCTTTGCTCTTTCAGTTTTAAAAGATAATAACCGACACCAGAAGCGTTAACTAGAAACGTAAGTACTCAAAAACAATGTTATAATACAAAAGCAAAATATAGACGTATGTATATAATTAAATAAAAAATATAAAAAGCATAATAAAGCACTCATTATTTACAAACACAATACATAAACATAGTGGCGTTCACACAAATAACATTTGTCTGGTAATGCCTTTACAATTAATATTTAATACCATACCGAACCTTTCCGACACACCCAAAGTAAATTGACAAAAGTCATAAACGATTATTAATGTAACTTTTGGCAGTTAATAGATAAGTATCACAAGCTATTTTATGATTTTATGGGCGTCGGAAATAAGCTAACAATTACTTAGAAACAAATATAAAAAAAAACAAAAAAAAATATCGCTCAATACAAGCGCGCGAGGCGAAACCTAAAATAATTTTAATATAAATAAAGAATAATAAATCTTAAGCAATCTTAAATACCCTGTTGATTTAAATTTTTAAAATTATATTTTTGACCGATGCTTGAATAAATAAAAAAGGCGTTCATTGAATAGTGCAGTGATGCGTTAAATTAAAAAAAAACTTTACAGATCATAGACACAGACAATTATTGTTATAAAACACGTATAAAATACGAACAGAGAGGGCACACACCATATTCTATACAAGACAATATCACAAGTGAAAATATGCAAAATTCTTACCGTACACATCTCTCTAACATCACTCTCGCACTAAACCTACAATTACGTCATTATACCTCTCTGTTCTTATCACAATTTGTGTTTTTAATTTTGGTACAATAAATGTTCTGTTAAAAAGTGTTCGTTTTAAATTCTACATGTCACTTATATAAACGAGTAGATTATAAATTACTGAGTGAGGAGACTCATCAAACATTTTTTTTGTGAGATATATATGTTATTCAAATTTGGGAGATATATAGTGAAACTACTGCTGCTGTTTACTGTTAATTCGATGTTCAATTGTTTAAACTGCTATTTGCAGTATTTTTTCCGAATAAATAACACTGAAATCAAAACAACACTTTCCAACACTTTGATATTAAGGCCCGGTTCCTATAAACGAACGTCATAGATACGAATCGTTTTCATTAACGTTAACCTTATGTTAACGCCACGTTTATTTTAGATACGCATTAGACCTACACCTAATAGCATATCGTACTATCCGTAAGTAAAAAGACTCGTTTTTATAGGAACTGGGCAAACAAACACATCACTGCAGCATCCGTCACGCAATTGAGCACTCGACGGCTTGCCACCGTCCCCGCGACTTCCCACCACTACAATATATAAATTCTTTCATGTAAACCTATCTTTAAACGTATATGTCTTTATTACGTATGTTCTCGTTTTTACCTAACCTTACTTTTGTGCAAAGGAAATTTAAAAAGAATTAAATTTTTTTTTGTTTTTTTGTACAAGAGATTTCGATCCGCCATCGGATTTGAACACCATATACCCCATTCTGCGGATGATATCAAACTGTGACACCCATATCAAGAAATCACACACAATAAAATGATCGAATGTAGAAAATAAAAACTGTAACAACGTATTAAAGACACGAAATGATGAGACTACTGTGAAGCGTGAGGCTACGTTAGAGTAACACCTCGTAGGGCTAACGACCAATGAAACTGCGCATTCAATTAACCAATAAAACTTCATTATTCGATAAGATTAAGACATGATAGGATTTCATGTGCTGTAATGATAAGTCATTACTAAATTTCATTCAATCATTGTCTTTTAAAAATGTCAATAGTTTTTTAAACCTAGAGTGAAGACTTTTGAGATCAACCAATAGAGAAGTCAATTAAATTCTATTGGTTATTTCAACACGCTTCAATGGCCGAAAAAAAATCGCCCTTAAAAATGGCAAACTCGTAAACAACGATTGAACCCTCCAGCACCCTAAATATTATGCATAACTTCAAAATAAACCTATAGAGCGTAACCAGTCGTACAACATATAGCCTTACAATTAAAAAAGATGGCGCACGATTAATAAAAAATATAGATTTTATAATATCATGTAAAATTATGCTAGTCACTAGCGATCCGAAGCTATTAATTAACTCTGTAATTAAAGAATCATTATTAAATTAGTAATTGATATGACATCGATAATTACTGAAACTGAAAAAATAGTTATATTAATCTCCGGTTACAATTAATTTGTCATTGGATCGAACGTTTATTTCTGTCAAATTACATCGGCCATTTTTATCGTTTGTTCATTCTTTAATCACAGAGCAAACATTGGGTAACATTAAAATGCACAATGCCATAGCCCGTCGGCACCCGTCGGCAGTTCAAACACACAATAAATTGAGCTATTTCTTCATTAATCATTAATATTAATATTAACACGACGATGTGCGGGCGCCAACGGACGCGACGGCAAAACGGCCGCCCGATTGCGTTTAAAAAATAAGTACATCATTAAATCACTGTATAAAAATGCTTAACTTGATTTGTAAATACCAACTCCACATAACTAAATCTAAAATAAAATGTTTTTTTTTTATTACATTTCGTAGGCCGCTCTTGTGACTTAGATAAAAGATTCCGCGCTCGCGTTTCGCGCGGGGCCGAGGGGAGGAAGGTCGTAGACGAAACGAAAATTTGACTAGCCGACACGAATCAAAGTGACTAGAACGCGACAAACATCATTGGCAAGAGTTTTATTTTTTTAAACGCGGCACAACCTTTCCAATTTCAAATTTGGAATCGAGCCCTCGCTTGACTTAGGGTCCGTTTTTCGTCGTCACTAGATGGCGTCGTTTACAATTTAAGCCTGTTTCATGTATTACAAAACAAATCTTCAATACACTCACTTATTATTATATTGTCTGTCGTGTGTATTCACCACAATGCACTGGTTAAAACGTGTCACATCACTTATTTAATACGGCGCCATCTAGTGCCAGCGCGTAGAACTAGCGGTCCTTAAATAAACGCCCCCGCGCGACACGACATCCCTACGTCACAGTGAATATAACAAACAGTAATTCCACTACTAAAAAACATCACTATATGTTTTTTTGTTGATGTGTGCAGAGATTTATAGACGAATACTCAAATAAGATTAAAATCCTACTTTTGAAATTGTTGGTTATTTAAAAACATATCCCAATTTCAAACAGATAAAAAATCATTGAGAGGAAGTTTAATACAATGGATTAATTGCTTCTGTATAAACTTCACTAATTTCATCTTTTAGATAATCACATGCCTGATAATGTCATACATTCTTTCGAAACTTGCCCAAACCGTCTTAAAGTGTGTATACCTTATTAAATTATCAGTTGAAGTTTCTTTAAATATTTAAAATTTAACTTTAATTTTAAATGTAATGTAATGTGTTTTTTAGCCAATTACGTATCATTTACCTTACGATCTATATGATTTTTATGTGATATTTTTTTCAATAGCTAAAAAAAATTACTAACAAGAATGTTAACATGGATCATGTTCAAAAAAAATGAATTAAAATTTGAGTATTCGCCATCCACCAACCGTCTGCTACATCCACTGCCCACCGACCGACCGACCGACCAACCGACCGTCGAAAAACGAAAACCAAAATAAATACGTACAATATTTACAAACAAGGGATACAAATTAAGCTCATCAGTCCGGGCGCGTTCACTAACAGAAGCCGCCGAAGCCGACGGACGGCACGGACGGCACGGCCGGCACCGACACCGCCGGCTCGCCGTTCTTGTGCAGCTCCAGCAGCGGGCTCGCCGACAGGTAGTGCGCCTGCGGACACACGACATACACGCTCAATTTTAGTACGGATACAGTACACCATTGAGTCTATAGTCCATTTTTAGTAATGGGGAGTAATCGGCGGACAAGTATTGCAACTATCGTATTGTGGTTTAAAATAATGAATTATTCAGGAAAATAATGACGTATTATAACAATAAACAGAAAAAGATTATGGAAATAAAAATTAATTTACAGAAATATTTTGAGTATATAGTCTTATAGAATATTATTAGATTTATGCATTTTCATAACACGACAATTAAAAAAAAAACACCTTTACTGGGTGACCCGTTATGAGTGAAGTATCTCTCTTGTGGATATAGCCGAATTTATAGTTCCAAAATCACAGTGAAAAAGAGCAGTCCCCAATCACCTGCTGGTGGTGCGCGGGGGGCGGGCCCGCGTAGCCGTTGTAGTAGGGCGTGTTGTAGGGCGCGTAGCCGGCGGGCGCGTAGCCGTACTGCCAGTCCGGCAGGTAG
>LQNK01001368.1:128892-161241 GCA_001586405.1 Phoebis sennae
ATCTGGTCCACGAGGGATTCGAGCCCGGAGAGGGACTTGGCGGACACGTCCTGGCTTTTCGGTTTGGGAGTACCCGCGCCGCTGTCGCCGCCGTACTCGCTCGGTGAGCCTGCAGGAATAGAATTACTTATGTTAAGAATTTCAGAAATCTACTTAGGACAGATGCCACCACACCCATTATTGTTCCATAAGTCTGATCTTATTTTTTGTTATAATGAAGAAATAAATATTTTTTTTTACAGTTTAACATAATATTAAAAAAAATGGTGCCCAATTTACAAAATTATTTAAAAATGCAAACAATCATAATGAGAACTTCATTCTACTGCAAGTTCATTAAGATCATTACAGGACAGGACATCACATCCCAAACTCTGATATTATTTAAAATTTATTCAAATTACGTAAAACCTGATGCTTTCGCAATTTATTGTCAACTTTAGATTTTGATCGTGAGAATAGATATTTCTTTTATTATTATTATTGTATCTTACCAGGTGGATGATGATGTTCAGCTGGTCGGAAGGCGGTTGACGCCATCGGTGAGAACGCTGCTTCTTCACCCACCGGGGGTGTTGATCTGAACGAAACAACATAATGGAGAATGTTACTAGGTATGCCAAATAGGTTGAAAGTTTGGTACAGTATAGCTTGTACCTATACGAATTCACTGTTTTTTGTTGCAGTCAAAAATACCAAGTAGTTTTCATTTTATAAGCTTTTAAACTTTCGAGTTCCGCTAAAGGTCGTGACCGCTTGTGACGTCACAAAACAGACGCCGCGCGGGCCGCGCTACTTCGCAGCAACTATAGTACGTGTGGGGAGCGCTATAGCGAGCGCATGAGCTGTCTGTTTTATGACGTCACACCGCCGCAATCGCCGCGTCGGGCGGTTACGATTTGTTTTGCTTATAAATCAAAAACTAATTGACGTAACAAAATAATTTTTTCAATAGTATTTTTTAGTTAAAAAAAACAATATGAAAAGCTAAAAATCAAAATTTGTTAACATTCTTCATTATAAACAAAATTGTAATACATCTTTGTAATTTACAAAAAAAGATCATATACTTAGATACAAATAATACTTTTAAGAGTACAAAGTCAAATATTGACTTTAAAACTGTACTTTAATCAAATTATAAACTATTTGGAGGATATTAAATTAAATAAATATAATCACACACTAAATATAAACCAAATCAACATAGACCTATGCAAGTATATGTTAGGTTTATTTATATAAAATTTTCTCTGGCATAATTGTGAGAGATAATGACCAAAAACCTCTGCAAGGAACACTTGTCGGAAATGACTTTGGAGTCATCACGCCAGCTAGTAAGAAAGTAAGTAAGTAAGTAAAGAAAAAAATTGTAAATAAAACATACCTATTGAAATTACTAGGAAACATGGAGGGATGCTGGTGGAGCTGGTCTAACCGCGGGCTGCCAGCCACGCCGTTACCTGTACACGAAACAATACATTACAATAAGAAAAACAAAAGAAAACACAGAAAAAAAGGCTCTACATTTTGTGTAACATTTGTTTGCGTGAAGGAAAAATTGGGATATAAATTATAACCAGCTATGCTGCACGCACGGGGTTATCGAACACGCAGGTCGTATTCTGCAAAAGGGTGCCCATAACGTTTGTAATATACATGAAATGTATAACAATTAATATGAATAAATTTATAAAAATATAACAACAAGGTTTATCGAGTATATAAAATTTGAGCAAATATATGCGCACAGGCGCATGTTTCAAGCGTATGACCCGTCCTGACGGAGCTCGAGATAGCGCGTCGCTGACCGTTGGCAACGTGTGCGTTACACGAGTACACTGTATGGAGTTTAACTTCAGTGTGTGTGCACTCACCCTGCTCTTGCGGGTAGTGGTAGTCGTGCGGCTTGCCGTCCTCGTAGGGCAGGGCGTCGCGCTCGTACATGGCGCTGAAGGAGCCGCCGCCCACCGAGCCGGGGCCCACGCCCACGCCGCCCGGCGACACCTCCGCGTTGCTTGCGCTCGGTTGCTGCAACCACAATGATTTATAAATATTATAAATAATCGAAATTCGGTCCATGAAAAGAACGTCAAAAAGAATGCGCAAATAATACTTTTCCTTTTTTTTTTGTTTCGCTTTTTTTCATCGTGAGTAAATTTGAGCACACATACCTTCACAGCATACCTTCTCAAATAGAAGCTACTGAAAATCAGTCTCGAGGTCTCCACCTCATGTTCACTAAGTCATCCCATTATTTTCTCTCTAATTTTTTAATCTTATTTTTCTCTCATAAATATTGCTCAATGTCAAGTTTAGAGACAAAAAAAAATATAAATTTAAAAATAAATAAAGCAGTCTTCGAGAGGCTCCGACTGAATCATTCTTTTTCTGAACACCGCCACAATATTTTTTAAATTTTTCCTTTCCAAATGTATTGCGTATGTTTACCTTGTTATAATCAGATAACGACGAGTTGCTATTGCTGCCGGGGTGCATGTCGGTGCTGCCCATGGGGCTGGCGTCGTCGCGCGGCGGCTCGAAGTCCAGCGCGGCCATGCCCGGCGACACGCCCGGCGACGAGATCGCGGCGCCGATCTCGTGCGATAACTCGCCGCCGTAGTTGTTGCCTGCGCTCGCGCCGTTTGAGCCGCCGCTCTGTGGACGATGTGTTATTTATTAGTAAAGTTTTTTAAGATTCAAAATTCAAAAATATTTATTAAGGCACACAATTTTTGACAAACTTATTACTATGGCACGACGAATGTCTCCACTAGGTTCGCAGACGTGTGTAGGAGACAAACGACGCTTCTTCATTTAAATGACGTAAGTATGCATCTTAAATAGCACGTACAAATAGGTTTCCAAAGTATATTTATAAACTTATTTAAAATATTGGAACTAAACAAGGTCGCAACTTTCCACTCGTTCTCGCACACTCACTTTGTAGCGAAATGCTTGCTCAAATACCTCTGCCTAAATAATTTATGATAAAGAAAGTACACTTAAACAAATTGACAATCCACTCTCATAGTCATAAAATAATGTAATTAGTTTTAGTTGTAAGATTTTGGGAACTCCCCTATGATATTACTTCCCGTAATAAATAAATAAATTAGGAATTGTGACGTCACGTGACGCCACAAAGATATTTCTTTCACTCGATCTCACCTGCGCGAAGTGGTGCGACTCCGTGTATGTGGGCGTGAGCGGCGCGGGCGCGGGCGACGAGTGGTGGCTGTAGGGCGTGTGCGCGGGCGACGGCGTGTACGAGTGCAGCGCGCCCGCGCCGCCCGCACCGCCCGCACCGCCCGCCGGCGACGCGGCCGGGAACGGCGTGCTGCCGCCCGCCAGCCCCACGCCCACGCCCGCCGGCACCGGCGACTGCGAGTACGGCGTGCCTTGCGACTGCTGCCGATACAATCGTGTCAGTATTGTTGTTAAACTTGAATGTATAATATAAAATGTAATACGTTGTCAACATTTATCACATTTCATTGGAATCGTAATTAAATTATATACTAGCTTTGGATTGGACTACTATCCTATCTTTTAAGTTGGATCAACCTGCACCAGTGTGTAAAATTTGGTTAAAATAGGTTAATTAGTTTAGAAGTCCATCGCGGACAAACACTGTGACACATAATTTATATATATTAAGATTTTTAATTTTCTGTAATGGTGATAGCAGATTTTATATAATGTATAAGCTATGATGATAATTTTGCCTTCAATTTGAGATATAAGAAAGGTCGCGAAGAACGTTGCTGGTCTTGGAATTGTATAAGATGTGCGTAGTGTACGCACCTGCGTGTCGCGGTACTGCAGCTGGTCGGCGAAGCGCGGCTGCGGCGCCGGGCTGGGCTGCTGGCGGTAGCTGGGCGAGCTGGCGTACAGCGGCGAGCGCGCCGCGAACGTGCCGCCCACGCGCACGCCCGGCGACCCGAACGAGCCGCGCGGCGGCGACGGCGCCGAGAACGCCGCCGGGCTCGACGGGAACTGCCCAAGGACACCAATTGTTAGTACGTTTTTTATATGGGAACATTTATAGAATTTTTTGATTACAAGGATAAATGATAATTATAAGACACAGTTAAGAACCTCTATTAATTTTTTCAATGTATAACATTTTCATATTTCCATGACAAATTGTAAAACTAATTTTATAAATTTTCATAAGCAAAACATGTGGACTATAAATACTATTTAAGAACCTGTAAATACCATGTTTTCTGCAAATATATATTATATCATTATATTATATAATGTTGCATAGACCAGGGGGTCCCAATATTTTTCAATCCGCTAAGCACTTACGAGTGAAGTTATATGTTTAAAACGTCCTAGTGTCAGCAAGGAGTGAGTTCTAGTCTTAAATAAGATTAAGCGGACGCATCAATGGGAGGAGAGGAAGCAATGACGTCGCACCTGGGCGTCGCGACGCACAGTTTGAAAAACGATAAATAATTATAACGCATTCATTATTTTACAACAGTGTTCTTCTAAAAAAGAACTTGTGAAAGTTTTTCCAAATTGCAATTCACAATAAAATTTGCTAGATGAAATTATTCTAGTACTAATATTAATTTATTACAAAAAATAGCAACATTCGATGTGATTTTACACCGATCAATCAATTAAATAACCAAGTATTATGATAAATATGAAAACATGAAAATGATATTATGTAACATACCTGCTGGCCCTGCGGCTGCGGCTGCGGCGTGGCGGCGAGACGCTGCGGCGTGGGCGAGTAGGGCTGCGAGCGAGGCGACGCGTACACGCCGCGCGGCGACGCGTAGCCCGCGCGCGCCAGCCCCAGCGAGCCCGACACGTCGAGCGGCGAGTCCATGCCACCTGAAAACATAACAACATTATTAATCACTTTAGATTATATTATTAAAGGGTATCCCTTCTGCAAAGGTACAAAATAATATAGGTAGCCCAGCTAGCTAAACTTGATTTTTGACTTTGATTTTAGATAGAAACTATTGGATGAACATAATATTAATAAAATAGAATTACATCCAGAAATTTGAGCAAACAAATCAATGAAAAATTCTACCAAGGCTACCACTGCTCTTATAGTCTAGGCTAGTGATACTTAGAATGTGGCACTGTTATTCATCGTCGTACCTACACCACAGTTGTACGAAACCTAGGGTACAGTGGTGTAGCTGCGGGGGATAGGGGGGGTGTAGGGGGATTTTTGTACTTACTCGAGCGCGTCAGAAAATCATAGATAAAAAACTTAGTACAATGTTATGTATCCTACCGTGTATGAACATTTTATATAGAGATTTTTTTATTTTTTTTTAGTATTATTCCTACTACAATGGCCTACCATTATTGGGTTGATAATACGGAGATCCATCAGCCATCTGCTGATGCTGCTGATGCTGTTGGTGGTACAGCATGCCCTGCTGCAGCGGGGAGGACATCTGCGAGGGGAACTCGCTGCCGCCGTGGCTCATGAACGACTGTTCGTGCGGTAGCGAGCTCATAGACGATAACTGTGGCTGGAGCATTGAGTTGGCCTGGAAGAGAAGACAACGTTGTTACCTTGAGCATCACTATATAGTATAAAGCAAAGTCCCTTACTACCCTCCCTTTGTCCCTTTGTATGCTTAAATCTTTAAAACGATGCAACGGATTTTGATGCGGTTTTTTAATATTAATTAATTAGATAAAATTTAATTAGATAGAGTGATTCAAAAGGAAGGTTAATATGTATGATAACATCCATTAAATAGCGGAGAAATACTGTTATTTCTGAGGTTTCTAATGTGATGTCGTTAATTATAATTTTTTTTCTGCATGCTGACAATGACATTGACTGTCGTTGATCTTTTAAATTCAGTATTCTAAATTATAATACGTTAATTATAACTTAGCTATGTTTTATATCATCGTGTATAATGTTTGTTATAAATTGAATACCGTGAATAATTCATGAAATTAAATGTTATACAATTTATCAATTACAATCAAAATTGAGATATAGTACTCATTCCCATGTTCATCTTCTTTCATATATTAATAAGGTGTTTTAACTTATTACAATGACAATCTTAAATTTTAAGAGCATTATATAATTACACCAACCTGTTGTTGTTGTTGCTGCTGCTGCTGTTGTTGCTGCAACAGAAACTGTTGTTCCTCCGGTCTGATCTTCTTCGGCCTGCCCCGTTTCTTCTTGGGCGGCTGCTCCCCATTGGGGTCCATGTTGGGAGGGGGTCGAGGTGGTCTGGGGGCTCTAGGAGTTGGGGGCGCAGTCTCCCCGTTCTCCAGTTTGATCTTTTTCGGCCTGCCTCGCTTCTTCTTCAGCGGTACTTCGGTGCCGTCTTCGAGGATGATGGTGTCCCCTGGCTCCGGCTCCATCGTCAGCCTGCGGATGGACGTGCTTTTGTCCAGTATTTTTTTTATTTGCGGTAAACTGCTTGGGGGTTGGTTAGAAGCGGCACGGGTGGTTGGTTAGTTATTAAGCTGTGTTAATTTTGTCACAACATTTAAATGGAAAATAAATCAGAACTTAATTTAATTATTGATGTTGTATAATTTTGCAATAACAAGTAAAATGACTGTATTAATTCAAAATAGAGCCAATTTGAACTACATTTGAAAGTTTATTTAATAAATTACAAAACTATTGACATGTATGAAAATCGATACATATTATCCAACTTAAAAATTAACATATAAAGCATCACTTATACATTACAGCATACAAAATTATTGTTCAATTACTTCGTAGTAAATAAAAAATGAGATAGACTGCATCATAGTGTCTTACTTGATATGCATATCTATTCCCTACCAATGCAGTGTACACAACGATGGACCGCGATCAATACGCTACTAACAAAAAGGCGACTAACATATCAGGCGGTGTCCACACATCCCACCATTAGCAGACATCACAACATAAGTAACCCAGCGTTTACACTGAGACAGACAACACATAAGGCTATGACAACACTCCATCATCTTATGTACTCTTTTGATTTTAACTTTAACCCCTTACAAAGCACTCTCGAAGCACACATACACACCTTTAATCGACACGATACCTCGAGCTACATCACAACAGTCTTGAGCTCGAAAGTCACCTTTTGAGAAACTTATTGTGTCTATGTGAAAATTGAAGTGCATACACGAGTTTGACATCTATACCTATAATATTTCATGCCCGCACTAATAAATAACCTCCGGCCCACGCCTGAAGTAGTGACTCCAACAACGCAAATACGACCACATCCACACCTCCACCACAAAATAGGTACAGAAGTCTAACTCCACATAAAGCGTTGGGACAACGCACACATACACACCATTCACCGACACGGAATCTCAAACTACATCGACCGTCTGAGCGCAAATAACATCCCTTTAAGACACTTATTGTCTGCTATTAAAGTACGTACACGTCATCACCCATCTACAGCACACTAGCAAATAACCCCCGGGCCACACCTGCGTATCTCCATCTCCTCCTGCGGCCGGCGGCTGGTGTTGTCCGGGAACACGAGCTCCGCCTCGTCCACGTGCGCCACGAGCCCGTTCAGGTAGTCGCGGAACTTCTTCAGCGCCGCGTAGAACGGGACCTTGTCCGCCGCGCGAGGTAGCTGCGCGCACCGCGCTGATGATGACGGCATCACCCACATGTACTGGAAATGACATTGTTACTTGTAAAAAAAAAATTTGGTGGAGTATTTCATAAACAAAATGGTATTGCATTAAATTATGGCTATGTTAAATAAAATCTAGAAATTAGAGAAAAATTCCAGTTAGAGCTGCAGAATAGATTTCAAAACTTAGTAGTGGATGACAATATCGAAGAAGTGTGGGGCACCATGAAAGACGCGGTGAAAGAAGTTGGCTTTAACATCTTGGGTAAGGCAGTAAAGAAGAAACGAAAAAAGTGGTGGAACCAAGAATGTGAAAGATGCATAGAAAAAAGGCGGCATTATAGAATCCTCGCGGAGCACGACAATAAGTGGAACCCTTGGTACGAGAAATACAGGAAGGAAGTCAAAAAAACCATCAAAAGAGCGCAAAGAGGACACCTTGACAATCTAGTACACGAAATGGAGGATCTCATTCGCTCAAATTCTTCCCGGAAATTCTACCAGGAAGTAAAAAATGTTAGGAAAGGCTACCAACCCTCGACACAAACGATGGAAAACGAAGATGGTAACCTTATTACAGAGGATACGGCCATTAAGACAATGTGGCGAGATTACTTCCTGGAACTGCTTAATTGTCCTTATACATCAGAGCCTATTGCCAGAACTACGGAAGACAGTTGTGAAGAGATATCTCCGCCAACACTGGATGAAGTTCTAAGAGCTATTAAGAGGCTCAAGAATAACAAGGCTCCGGGAATAGATGGAGTTCCATCCGAATTGTGGAAGTACGGCGGCAAAGATGTCCATGCGAAGCTGTATGAACTCTTAGTAAATATTTGGAGGGTTGGCAAACAGCCGAGAGAATGGAATGTAGGTATCATCTGCCCGGTCCACAAGAAAGGCTCGAAAAGAAAGTGCACGAATTATCGTGGAATAGCCTTGCTCCCGACGGCGTATAAAATCTTATCATACGTACTGCTGGAGAAGATGGAACCGTACGCGGAAAAAGTCTTAAGCGACTATCAGTGTGGGTTTCGTCGTAATCGCAGCACAGTTGACCAAATCTTCACATTGAAGCAACTGATGGAGAAGAAATGGGAGTACGCGCAGAGTGTCCACTGTCTATTTGTGGATTTTAAAAAGGCCTATGATAGTGTAGACCGAAGTGCCTTATTCGCTATTCTAAGAGAGCTCCAAATCCCGTCGAAACTCGTCGAAATGGTTGCCGTAGCTACAAATGAGAGCAATTTGCGGGTAAGAGTAGGGGGCGAACTCACTGAAGACTTCGCGGTGATTACCGGACTGAAGCAGGGAGATGCCTTATCACCTATGCTTTTCAACCTTGTGCTTGAGTACGTGCTCAGAAAAGTCCTTGCGCTGGATGGGGGCTCACAACTATTTGGAAAGCATAAGGTGATAGGGTATGCAGATGATCTGGCTATCTTGGGGGAAACCCGCGAAGAAGTGGCCGAAGCTGCTCGAACTCTGGAGTTAGAAGCAGGAAAAGTTGGCCTTAATATTAACCACGCCAAAACTGAGTACTTCCATATGAAACGTTACAAAAATACACGTATACCTCGACAAGACCTACATGTGGAAGATATCTCATACAAGGGAGTGGCCAAATTCAAATATCTAGGGTGCACCCTAACGGATACCAACACCAGAGAGGATGAGATACAAATACGCATACATAACGCTCTACGTTGCAGTGCAGCTCTTCACAAGGTGTTGGAGTCGAAGCTTCTTAGTCGGACAACGAAAATCCGCATCTATAATACAGTTATTAAACCGATTTTGTTGTATGGATGCGAAGCATGGACGCTAACTCTGAAGGAAGAAAATCAACTACTAATAGCTGAGAGGAAGGTGCTCCGTAAAATACTGGGCCCAGTCCAAAGAGAAGATGGCAGCTGGCGGGTACGGAAAAACGCCGAAATCGAAAGCCTTGTGGCCGAGCCAAACATCATCGGAGAATATAGAGCACATCGTCTCAGGTGGCCCGGTCACATAGAACGGATGGGGGATGATCGAGGCGTAAAGAGGGCATACCTGGGTCGACCAACGGGACGTCGTCCAGTCGGGCGACCTAAGTATCGCTGGAGCGACAAGGTAGTGGAAGATCTACGAGAACTAAAGTGCTGCAACTGGCAAGTGGCAGCACAGAACAGAGAAGAATGGAGGGCTCTTGTGTCGGAGGCCAAGACTCACTTTGGGTCCCTGCGCCAAAGGAGTAAGTAAGTAAGTAAATAAAATTATTTTAAATTTTAGTCTATGTTGTGAACCTCTGTAAAAACGGTAGCTCTAAGTTTATTAATACCGAATTCGAAGTAATCAAAATTGAAACTCGGAGTTTAGTTACTCTAGATTTAATCCCTGTTTATTAATAAGACCACTAATGTTTAGGCTATAAGTTTTCACTAATTTGTTCATTACTTTTTAATAATAGAGTAACATAGACACTTGAAAAAGACTAAACAAACTATTATCATTATGCCAGTAAGATTTGTGATTCTTATGCAGTAATCCTTACTTTGTACGATGTGACATCACAATTAAATAAATTTCTTTAAAAATAACAATTTATTGAGGTCTTTTTGCCATTTTGCCAACATTTGTTATATTATACATCACTACATAGTATATAAGAAAGTCGCGTCCCGCTGTCTGTCCCTATGTATACATAGATCTTTAAAACTACCAAACGGATTTTAATGCAGTTTTTTTAATAGATATAGTCACTCACAAGCAAGGTGTATATGTATATGAAATGCATAAAATAGGATATGGGAAGCCAGGTCATGGCCTATAATAAAGCAAATAATCTCTATCTCCGTCACAGTCATATTCTATATACTAAATATAACAGTCAGATCTACACTACTCTACTATAACAAACATACCGTATTCGTCCCAGCAATAGTATCCGGCTGTTTGCCAAAACAAAAGTCCTTCTTCCCCGAGAACACCTCGTATATCAGTTTGCCGTTGAACACGGCGACCTTCGGCCGAAACGTCTGCAGCTTCTCCAGGAGTATCGCCGACCCCTCCTTGATCTCCCGCCGGGTGAGATCCGCTGAGCCCTTGGTGGGCCGCGCTACCATGTTCGTGAAACCGATGCCGAAGTTTAATAGCTGAAATGTTTGTATAATAAATATTTAAATTGGTTTTATATACTTTATAGAATGTATTGTTGCTTCTTGATGGAAACAAAATTAAATATAATGAGATAAATACTTTTTTTGCACTCTTTTTACCACTAAATACAGGTTGTCAATAAGTGTACAAATAAATCGTGTGAAAATAAATATTTATTTAAATATCCTTTGTTTCTATTACTATCTTCTTACATCACAATTCTAAAATAAAATATATTATTAATGATTATAGTATATTCAAAGTTTATTTATATATTTAAGTAATGGTCGTCTCTGTGGCGTAGGCCTTCCCTAAAACTTTTGCTTTTGACTGTTGCAAAGTGGTAAATATTATTACGATTTTATTATTTTCAAAACGTTTGCTCCTAAGTCGAGGTGTTGAAGCAGCTCTTTTATGTAACCTCAATGTACATCGATTTATTTTGAACATTTTTATAAAAGTAAATATTTTTATTTTGATTTTAAATCAGCTAATTTTTTTTGTTTGATTCATAGTTTGTTTTTATGTGATATTGGCAAATTAAAAAAACACAGTTTTGAGAATGTTTCCCAACCATCGTAAATTGATTATACGTATATATCTGTGCCCCTATTTTTGCACACACACGTTTGAACTATAATCTCTTGCGTAGTCAGCTAGTCGAGTTGGGTTTCACTGGCCTGGCCGAAATTAGGTCAGGAGGACATTATTATAGTCACTGACATATATCATACTAGCTAGATGTTGCCTGCAACGACGTTCAAGCAACGTTTAGATTTTATCAACGGTGCTAAATTTTATCTGTAGCCGTGCGTTAATCAAAAAATACGTACTAATTATTCAGTATTATTGAGGCTTTTACTGTTTAAGTGTCTACTTGGACAGAGATTGATTAAAACTGTGGTTTGCCATGACCTAATTTTAATGTCTAACTGGTTGTACCACGTTATTTACGTTCTAGGGGAAATGTGAAAAAAATCGCGATCTTTCAAAAAATAGGTGAGCGATGGGTATCTTATATATCATAGATATCTAGGAGGTATCATAGATATCTAGGAGGTATCATAGATATCTAGAAGGTACCATAGATAACTAGATGACGTTTGTCTCTAAAAAAAATAGTTCATTTTCTATCAAGGGAAATTAGACTACATTTTTTTTTCTTTCTCTATCACTTTACCCACCTTATAATCCTCGTCAGCGCTCATCTGTTCCCTGGTCAGGCCGGACAGGTACAGACACTTCCAGAAGTGGTTCCCGGGTCCTGCGTAATGGTGGCCCTTATACGCGGCGAATAGGCCGGGGTTTATACCGATCTGAAAAGTTTAACAAGAGGATCAGTTTTACGTTATACAAAACTTCGTATCTATCTAACTAAAGTGGGCAGATTTTGGACGTATTTATGTTTGGATTTTGGTGTTTATTATTTAATTTTTTGTCGTTAAATTTGTCGCGATAAGGCTTCTCGGTTGGTTTGTAACCTTAATGCTGACAAACATAAGCAAAGGGTCTGTTCATTCACTCACAAGGACGATGAAACTGAGCTCGTCTCCATTTTCGAGAAGAAAAATAGTATTCATAGTCATAAACTCAATGTTTACACAATGTACAAACAATGATGGTGTCCAGGTTCTCAAAGAGGTGACCGAGCAGCATGCACTAGAATATCCCTTCCCTGCTAACACCAACAAACTGCCGTGACTTTCCTGTCACAAACTCAATGCTAACAGATATAAGTAGAACTCTCGAACGTACTCGTATTGATGATGTCAAGGTTCTCGGCGAGGTGGTCGGGCAGCGTGCGCCGGGACACCCCATTTTCGCCAATGCTATCAGCTTATTCCTGTCACAAAATGAATGCTAACAAATATAAGAAGGACTCTCGATCGTACTCACAATGATGATGTCAAGGTTCTGGGTGTAGTGGTCGGTCAGCGTGCGCCTAGACACCTCATTCTCACCCATGCTATCAAATCTACCATGCTTATTCCTGTCACAAACTGAATGCTAACAGATATAAGAAGGACTCTCGATCGTACTCACAATGATGATGTCAAGGTTCTCGGCGAGGTGGCCGGGCAGCGTGCACCGGGACACCTCCTTCTCGCCAATGCTAGCAAATGTACCATACTCATTCCTGTCACAAAATTAATGCTAACAGATATAAGAAGGACTCTCGATCGTACTCACAATGATGATGTCAAGGTTCTCGGCGAGGTGGTCGGGCAGCGTGCGCCGAGACACCTTCTCACCAATGCTATCAAATTTATCATGCTTATTCCTGTCACAAAATGAATGCTAACATATATAAGTAGGACTCTCGATCGTACTCACAATGATGATGTCCAGGTTCTCGGCGAGGTGGTCGGGCAGCGTGCGCCGGGACACCTCCTTCTCGCCAATGCTATTAAATCTACCATGCTTATTCCTGTCACAAAATGAATGCTAACAGATATAAGAAGGACTCTCGATCGTACTCACAATGATGATGTCTAGGTTCTCGGCGAGGTGGTCGGGCAGCGTGACCGGGACACCTCCTTCTCGCCAATGTTATCAAATCTACCAAGCTTATTCCTGTCACAAAATGCATGCTAACAGATATAAGAAGGACTCTCGATCGTACTCACAATGATGATGTCAAGGTTCTCGGCGAGGTGGTCGGGCAGCGTGCGCCGGGACACCTCCTCTTCGCTCATGCCGTTGAATCTGTCGTGCTTTTTCCTTTCTTTCACTGGTCGTGGGATTAACGCGCCCTCCATGCCGTCGGTTTTGATTTCCATTCTGTAATTTAATGTTGCTCATCAAAATTTGAATAAATACGACATATAACGAAAATTGCTAATATGTATAATAAGTTTTTTTTTATTTGTGAAGAAAAATAGCAGTTCCTCATTGAATTTTATTAATTAACTACACCGACTTTGAATATGATTGTATGAAACAAAGCATTGAATTCAAATTCCTCCATTATGTTAATAAAAAATGCAATTGTAGCTCGAATAATGTTAAATTTAGATACAAATTCCAATAAAACGATTCTAGTGTTCCTTAATAGAGCTGACTTATTCTTTAAAAAAGTGTCACCCAATTAGTGATTAAACAGTGACTAAATAGTACCTAATTTGCAAGCAACTATTTGTTGGTCGACGCCTCATTAATCTATTCTCAGACATTGTTTTATTCTGTCCGTGGATTGGTCGGAATCAGTGATAATTGTAATTAATTACAGTTTACGACGAAGGTCTTTGCTAATCCCCTCTGGTCTTTAGACATACTGGTGGTAGGGGGTCTTAATTGTCGACTGTGTTCACCTTTTGCATGTTCCACCGTAAAATAGTCCACATTACGTTCAATACAATAAGTTTGCATATTGCCTGATCTCTCTCCGGTCGTGTCTACCGTCTCATCGGGTTATGAGTGTAAAAGGAATAGAGAGTAGTATATTATATTGAGCTGTGTTTAAAAATTGACAAAAACTATGACCATCACTATGACACCACTATTTTGCCATTAACTGTGTATCGTAGTTTTTACGTTTACTATAATAAACTTCTTAAACTATTCCACAAGCGTATGTTATACAAGTAGGGTACAGGTGCACAGATTCAATCACTCGTTAATATCTATTAGCAGCCGCGGAACACTCAAGTTTTTGCCGTAAGACCTCGGATTAAGACATTAAGCAGATAGCGTGGTTCGGAACATTTGCATACTAATTACTGCAACAGTGTTGTTTAATGAAAATCCGTCGTTCCCGATAGTAGTCACGTTCTCACGTTATTGGATGTCTTGAAATACCTAGATTCATTTTTACCTTTTTTCAGCCCCCAAATAAATAAATAAAAGTTGACGAATTGGATCATTATTTACGTAGGCCTAAATAGTATGTATGCATATGAGATTTAAATCTTTTAGCCTAACTTATAATTGAGGAGTGTCCAATCAAAAAACAATATTTCCATACTTTATCGTTTTAAAGCAAAAAAAAACTTGTTATAAGAAGCTTCCGAATCAGATTTTCGAAGAAGCCTTTTAGCATACAAATATTGATTTTTAAAATAAACAGAGTAAACATTTAAAAAAATTTCCAAACTTTCCTCGTGATTACATACTTTTAAAGGAAATGGAATAATTGGTTTTTGATAGAAAACCCATCAATTATTATATTGTCTGTGCTGCAAGGAGAACGTGTCCTGACCTTGCACCTGATGGAGACTGGATCTCTCAAAGAAGACAATATGGAAAGACATAATATTATAATTCGTTTTTTATTGAAAGCGAATAAACTAAGGCAAAATTGCATTATTAGAAAGTAACACTTTAAAAATGTAAGGAAGATAATGCGGCAGCTTATTAAGATTATGAATTACCTACGATTCTAATGTTTTTTTTCGTTTTAAAAAAATTATCATCACCTTCTCAAAATTATGAAATTTCGTCCATAATTTTGCAAAGCATAATAATATATTTCCCTCTTCATCTATATTAGAGATGCATCCATCCGCATCTAAAAATATCCGTGCTACTACACGTTCGAAAGTGCGCGTGCGCACTCCCGAAAAACAGTTAATCGCGTGCCTGTCTCTCGCAGCCTTTTTTCACCGAATCGTTCAGATAATTGAGGCTAAAACGATTATAATGTGGAAAGCATTGCTCGCGCGGTTCCACCTTGATCTGATTATTCCGTTGAGATTTTTGGCTAGGATAGCGAGTCGGTTCCGGTACAGAAATACATACGACGTAAACAGTGCGCGGGCGCAGCGCATCTATTAACAATAGTTGACTCGCCACCGGTGCCCTCTTGTATTTCAAATGACAAAATTCGATTTAATTACTTTTTTATGCGCACATTTAGTCTGGAGCTCATAAAAATTTCTAAGACATTGACACTATAATAGCGCGGCGCATTTGTAATTCATATTAAACAAATCAATAAAGATAATAATTTCGTTATTGAGTATCCATTAATGGACAGAGTGTGAACAGATTTACGATTATGATTTCCTGTAATTTACTCAATATTTTTCCTTTCTAATATGCATTCTTGTGCGCAAAGGATGTTTTGCTATAATATCTCGATATTTTGTTAGAATATTATCTATATGGCACATCAAAAATGTAGCAAACGTAACTAATTTCGATCGATCGAATAAAAACAGTAAAACAGTTTACAGAATGTTGTTTCCTGCAAGTGTGTTAGTTTATTACGTCATCGTTTATCAACGCTACACGAAAATTCCTATCCGTTCCTTCAAAAATCACTTGCAATATATCAAGATGGCGCAACGCTAAAACTTGTTAGCTAAAACACTCCCATAACTAGTCGCACAAAATCCCAGCCACTTCTGAAAATGTGGTCATCATGCGGAACGGCAGTATTCGCTACGCTCTCAGGCGTGACCTTACCAACACGAGGCGCAACCTTTCACCGAATAATATATTGCATGTACACACTATTTTATGTGTAGATGTATACGTGTCTAGGTAGGTCGGAACTGGCATGGAGGCTGTGAAAACTATATGTACAAAATCCCAGTAGAACGTGAAAATGTGGTCACCGCGCGGAACGGCTGTATATTCGCTACGCTCAAGCGTGTCCTTACCGGTACGGGTCACCGCCTTTCTCCCTATTCTCAATTTTGACAGTTGTATCGAAACGCGCACTAATTAACGATCGAAAACTGGAATTGGCCTTCGTTAATCACTAGACCTGTAATCGTGTCGCCTCGCGGAAATCCTGTCGCAGATTATTCCGGCGTCCTTTGATTATGTTCTTAAATGCGTTCGATTTAGGTCTTTTTTCGGCGTTTGCATTGGCACACCCCCGCACTAGGATTTCCTGTGTCGCACCGGCCACACCCGAAAAATGTACACCATATGTACCTAACTACCTATTGATGATCGATTTTGGTGACATAGTAACATAGACACAGGATTCGAACGTTATATCTTTAATAATGGGAGCTGACCGTAATCATGATGTCGGCGTGTGAAGTATCATAACCACTCATCCGAATCTTCGAGTGAAACTGACGGGTAAATTCGTTTTTTTTGTAGAACTACCGCGACAGGACTATCTAATATCTATAAATTTAATTTGGATTGTAGTTTTATATTTTTTATCTGTGTTTGAGAATTATATAAAAGAGTTGTTTAATTGATATTAATATAATTACATAGTAAAGCTATTTTAAGAATGTTCAGATTTGAGGACATGGGCGATAGTAGTAGCAGTGTACCGGAGCTATAATTGGATTCCCGTTATTATGAAATACGAAAAATAATTTTATATAACCTACAGCCTTCCTCCAATAATTTTTGAGAGAAAGACAAACAAACCTATCATTTCCAAGATTTTACGTAATATAATAACTACGTTTATAGTATTTGAGCATTTAAAAGAAAAATGGCTACTTGTTTGCTACTTTGCGTCTAGATGATGTATTAATTTATAAAATTTCCTAATTGGCGGTTGTTTGAGATAATACACGTACCTACGTTATTCTTTAATGAAGCATTTGGTCAATTTGATTATATCTTTACAAACATTAAATTACGCAACACACCGTAATCTCTCTAGCTTTATGGTTTAGCTAATTAAATTTTAACTAATTCTAGAACGACATAATATTGTTAAAATTACAACTAGGTACTTTGTAAAATAATATAGATTATAGACTACTGTTTTTTTGCAAGTTTAAACTAATCTAAACTATCATATTTTGATATTTTTGCAATTATCGAATTATATTATCTACAGACAGACGTTCTCATGTCTTAAAATCATAGCGACATACTAGTATAGCGATTATTATAAAAATACCAACTAAATTATAGATAAACAACGTACAACAAGGCGTCATCTTGAACGCTCACCACCCCGTTAGTAGCACTCAGATATTACAAGCAGAATCTCGCTACAAAATTATAGTTTTTCCAGGATAATTTCTGTGTCAATTATAGCATCCATCAGTTGCCTTTGAGCGGCTCAACGATAGTTTTCAACTAAATACAAAACCATAATTTACATTCGAAAATTTTGGTTGTTAAAAAAATTCGCACATTGGCGAAATTTCGATCAACTAATTTAACTTTCAATTAATATTCTAATCATTCATTTCACTAACATAAATTATTGCACATAATTTTTTGAGGTCCTGGCTATCCAGGCAAAGAATGTCAGGATTTTGAGAGCCAGTAAGACTTCTGGCAAGGTGTTGCAAGTGAAATCACAATATTGAAATTAATTATTTTTTTTAATCGTGTTAATAATTGATTATTATTATGAGGAAAACTTTGTTTGTTTGCTTGGTTGGTTGTAATGAATAGGCTCAAAAACAACTGGACCGATTTTAAAAATTCTTTCACCATTCGAAAGCTTTACGAGATATTTTAACATTATGCTACAGAATACATTAAACAGCCGTGTGGACCAGCTAGTAATAATAAAAAGACTTATAAACTGAATTATTTTGCAGGAATAATTCTGAGCGCGCATCACCCCGTTCAACACTCGACATCACAAGCAGAATCTCAGCGAAATCATAGTTTTTCCAGGATGATTTCTGTGTCAATTATAGCATCCATTAGTTGCCTTTGACGAGCGGCTCAGAGATCCGAGATCGATTCATTACGGGGCCGGCTGGTTTCAGCCGCTGCCGGGGGCCGCTCCAAACACCTTGATTGCAATCTCTTGTTGCTTTCAGTGACCTATCACATTTTGTTTTTGTACAGCGTCATACTTGATGCGAGATGGTTTTATTTTTAAAAAGCAATGGTAAAAAAATACTTGACGTAACTATTAGTTAAATAGTAATCGTTTAAGTGAATAGCGTAAAAAAACAATTTTATATGACAATGCTATGTTTATTTATTTTTTATATTAAGTAGAATATTGAGAACAAACATATTACTTGACACCACATTTCTTCTCTACATTCTTTTAAAGTTAATCTAAACAATTCTCGTATAGTATAGTATTATAAATGGATTCTTCATGCATCATGCAAATCTTACTATAATTGTAAAACGATAGTCTTGCTACGACTATACAACTTTTGTACAAAAACTATGAATCTAAAATATATTTTTGAGGACGAATGTATGTAAAAATGTTTCACGAAAGAACTTTTTGTGCAGTTATTAGTTTTAATATCGATCTAATGCTGTGTTTTTAATTCATATTCTCGAGCAAAAAAATATTTTTTCGCCTCCACACACGCAATTCCCATTACATAACGTTAGATATAAAGGCATTACACACGTGCGATAATTATTGCAATACATCTCGAACGGTTGCCCAAGGCGCGGCAGGCACGTAGCTGTGAGCGTGTGACGCGTCGCCATCTTATGATAGCTGCCAGCTTGGATCGAGGAGGCGTATCTTTACCTCTAAGCATTCCAAGGATTACTAGCAGTTTTACTAGTAATGAGCTTGATTGTTAAAGCGTTATACTCGTGCGATGATTATTGCAATACATCTCGAACGGTTGCCCAAGGCGCGGCAGGCACGTAGCTGTGAGCGTGTGACGCGTCGCCATCTTATGATAGCTGCCAGCTTGGATCGAAGAGGCATATCTCTACCACTATGCATTCCAAGGATTACTAGCAGTTTTACTAGTAATGAGTTTGATTGTAAAAGCGTTATACTCGTGAGTTAATTATTGCAATACATCTCGAATGGTTGCCCAAGGCGCGGCCGGCACGTAGCTGTGAGCGTGTGACGCGTCGCCATCTTATAGTTGCCAGCTTGGATCGAGGAGGCGCATCTTTACCTCTAAGCATTCCAAGGATTACTAGTGGAGAGATTCGAATGCCTTGTTGGTCTAGTGGTTGCATCTTTGACTACAGACCGAGGGCTCTCAGGTGTCGGTCTGTTGAGATTGGCCACCATGATATCGGTCGGGGAGGCATTATACTATAGTAGATTTACTAGTAATGAGTTTGATTGTAAAGGCGTTATACTCGTGCGATAATTATTTCAATACATTTCGTATCGCTGCCGACGGTGCGGCGAGAACGTAGCCGTGATGTGTGTTTGATCGCCATCTTGTCATAGCCGGCTTGTACCCAAAGTTTATCTCGACCACTATACATTACGAGGATTACTAAAAGATTAGCTTTATTACTAGCCATGTGTTTGTTTGTAAAGGCATTTCACACAAGCGATTATTGCAATATGTCTCGTATCGTTACCCAAGATATAGGCACGTAGCCGTGATGCGAGTGACGTCGCCATCTTGAAATAGCCAGCTTGGACTACGAAAGCTTATCTCTACCCCTATTCATTCCAATGTTCATTCGCAGGTTTGTACAAAGAATATATTAGTTTGTAAAGGCGTTCCACACCCGCTGTAATTACTAATTACTGCCATACACTTCGTATGGTTTATCGTTGCCCAGTCTGCGTGTTACGTCGCCATCTTGTGATAGCCGGCTGTTGGACCCGACGTTTATCTCCTCCGCTATACGTTACAAGGATTACTAGATTTTCTTCACTGGCGACAGATACGTTTGTAAAGGCATTACACACGCGCGATAATTATTGCAATACATCTCGTATCGTTGCCCAAGCTATAGGCACGTAGCCGTGATGCGAGTGACGTCGCCATCTTGTGATAGCCGGCTTGGACCGTGAAGGCTAAGCTTATCTACATGGCAAGGATTACTTGGATCGTGGATTTGCTTTATTTATAACCAACGACCACATTCCACAATTTGTCTGTATATCTTATAGCAAATATCGCTATAATAAGTGCACATTTTTAATTATGACTTACATCACAACCAATGACATAAAAATGCAACGCAAAATGTCTTTAATTTTTTGTGATGATCTTGAACAGGTTAAGTAATAGAGTTAAGTTCAACAATACAAAATTTCAAACCTACACGTTATCATGAACGAATCAACTGTCTACAAACTATAATTAATCTACGTGTTGTACGCAATATTCACAATATTAGTCAATTAATAATAATATGGTTGAGTGATTAAGGACTCTCCGAGTCTTGAAAAGAGACACTTCATTAGGAAATACAACCACTACATCATTACGCTTCGGCTATTAATAAATAATTAATCAATGATAGTTTGATGAAGAAATATATAATTGCAATTTGTATATATGTATAACACGTTTCATCGTGTGCTTTATTTCCTCAAACTTAATTTTATTTCAACCAGGTGTACTGGCTTCCCATAGCATTATACAAACAATAACTGTCCTCGATTCTCAAATGGTATATCTTACATTAAAATATTTTTTCAAACCGGCCCGGTAGTTCCTGATATTAACGCCTCAAACAAACAATATAATATCAGCTCTTTTTTATTGGTACAGATTATAGGTGAAGAAATGGAGTACGCAGTTAAGGTGTTTTTAAATTGTTTTCTTTTTTTGTTTTTAAAGGTATTCGCCAATAAACTAACAAACAATTTATTTAAGTTGTCGCCAAACTGTAAACAACAATAAGTAAATCGCCGCGGCTGGTGACATGGATTTCAGGAGTGTTGCAGGTCTCTTGTAAACGAAAGTACAGCTCTCAAACCCTCTATCATATATCCTCAAGTGGTCGTAGTGAGATTTTCATATCACGTCGTCAGATACTTATTCACAACTATCTGCATATATATACTATCTATTTTTCGGGATAAAATATAGTCTATTCGGATTTGAAAGAATCCCTCTAAGTAATGGTTAAAGAAATTTTGAAATCGGTCCAGTAGTTTTTAAGCCTATTTAAAACAAACATACAATAATACAAAGGTTTCCTCTTTATTATATTAGTATAGAATATAGACTACCCTTACTGCGCATCCCCGTAGCAAGCCCTGAGTACGTTTCTACATTTAAAATCGCAAATGTCTCCACTTTTTTGCAAAGTTACTCAGCAACGTACAGAGATAAACAGCTTAGGAATTATGATAACGTTGCTAAGATTTAAATATGAACCTTGAAGTTTTATCAAAGTGACATCCTTTAATCTGGGTCAGCAGCTCAATGAAGGAGATAAATGTGGACGGCGATTGATTTTATTTTAGGGACGGAAAATCCTCATTTTTTTCTACGTCTGATTAATTTAAGATAATTATTAAATAAATAAATATTCTGCTCCATTTAACACTACGCCGCCTAGTCCATGTTGTCTATGGAGACTAGAAAGCTGATTTTTTTTTGTAAATTTATACATTCTTTCCATAAATTTATATACAGACTGTCGAAAATTTGCCATGTTCATCACATAACATTTGTCCTACCGTGAATTAATAAATATGTATTGTGTAAACGTTACGTTTGGGTGTGTGTGTTAATATAAATACCGGTAGTTTTTTTAATAAGCAGACATGATCCTATTAAAATCTTGTGAGAATGAAACCAAAATTGTCGCCCGAGCGTTTCTATGGGACACTTTAAATCATTTTTTTAAATATATGCCGACTAAATTAAGAAAGACACGCTCTTTCAATATCAGTTTATAGTTTTTGAAAATCTTTTATATTTACGGAGTAATCGCGTGGCCACAGACGGCGTTTACACTCTGCATAATATGTTTTCATAATACTAGCCTCTGCCCCTGGCAGTTAAATTCAGGATCCATAGACCTTTAAAAGTTATCTTAACACGTCACAGATTTGGATGCATTTTCATTAAAATCCTTCCAATAGTTGCTCCAAGTTACACGCTGACATCCAAACTTTCACATTTATACTAATAAATAAATATTTCAACCACACTAACATTAAAAAAAAAATAATTAGTTGGATTGACACAGCGAAGGTTGCGACAACCTTTCTCTTGATCGATTAAACTCAAACACAAACAATCAAGGCAAAGGATTAAACGGATATTAAGAGAACCGTCTTCAATTACAAATTAAGCTTCATTCTTCATTTTGGCGGCAAGACACCGAATTTCGACGCAAAAAATTTGAATATTATTTACAGACCAACGGGCATAGAGGTCTTGTATTATAATGAGGTTTTTCTGAAACAGGTTTCGCTCGGGGCTTTTTTTTACATTCAGCGCAGTACACATTACACACTTTTACCAGAACCGAACGTGGTACGCGGCGGGCGAATTTACGATGTTAATTAAAATTAATTATCCGTCTCTAAGACGCTTGACGACTGTAATGTTATAGGTTTGATCTCTGCAGACGCACGTGCGTCGATACGATCAAGTTTCCTTGCTGCATAGAGACGAGAATGGCGTCTCATGCTAGACGTCCACATGTCGGCATCGTACACTTCGAATGCATCGATATTTAAATAACCTTAATATTCTTTGCATAAGATGTCATACGAGTGAGCCTACTGGTCCGCATCATACGGAACGCATTTTCTATACAAATAAAGAATGCGATGCGTACAGTGCCGATCTGTGAACACTTAGCTCTACTTTACTGTAGACTTCTAGAGGGTAAAGGTTTGAGCACGCATGGAGCTAGTTAGTCGTTTACCTCGATTTTTTGCTCCGGGTAACTTTATTTGTGTAATTTTCGGCGCTTCTGTTATTGCTTGTTAAATTAAAACCTCGCTTTACAGGATATAATAATTAACGAGGTATACGTTTTATAATTAACTGCATCAGTTTTACGAAAACTACTTTTAACTGCTCATAATAGAGCCATAAAATCTTTAAATTTAAATCCGTATGAATTTTATAAATAATTAAACTTTAGCATCATTTTTATTTACCTAGGTAGTGGTCACATTAAAACTTTACCGCTGTTAGCTACAAGCAGAGTTCCGTTCGACACATGATTATCATTAGAACTAAAGCAGATACTTAATACAATTTTAATATAACAAGTCACCCGCCGCGGCTTCACACGGACAACCAAATTTGTCAATTTCTAAATATTTTATTTCTAAACACCTTCTACTGACAACAATTAACGCAAACACCAAAAAAGTTGCGACAATCAAGATAAACAAAAAGATATTTATTTTCATACCCATAGTTAATTTACCAGCTCACCGTCCATACATCAGTGTTACAATACGAGCTGTATCGATCGACTTAGCAACGCACAGCCTGGCTCCACTGCCCTACGTCCGACAGGGCACTTTTAAAACGCTCCCTAATCCCCTTTGGGTACACAGTATCTCGATTGCGGACCTCTCAACGGGGTTAAATGCGGGTTGATTTACTTTTTGCTCGTATCTATTGCTATTTAGCCGTAGCACGGATTCGGCGAAGCTCGCTCCGAAACATAATACTGACTATACAATTTTGGCCTGAAATGGAACCACTTTAAGGATACTACTTGTTTCGTCTAATGAGAAAAACGCATTTTTATGAAATTGTTTTTCATTCGAAAAAAAATTCTATAGAACTAACCGACCTGTACACAGACATGGCAAAATGTATTTGGATTTTATAAATAAGCTATTTGTATTTGATTTCACATCGCTTTCGTGACCAAATCTTTTCTCTTCTATTCTCTATGAAATTAGGAAACTCCTCTATTTTTGGATTATGTCCATGGGCGGTAGTGATTACTAGACAGCAGGTGCCCGCATGTTCCTTTGCTCGCTATGTCATAAAAAGCACACGACGCTTTTCTTTGAATAACAGTCACATAATATGAAATGTTCGGGTCGTAAACAACATTGTAACCCACCAGGGGTCGAAGCCTACAAATTCAATGAAGTCCTTAAACCGCTGAGCTACCGCAGCGCAAAAAACCGGAGACTAGCAAGAGGAGAAATAAAACGGGTTCCGTGTATGAATTTATGTATTGCACGACTGTAAAGGAAATTGAAATAAGTTAACAGTTACATAATAATATAGGTATTGTGAAATAAGCAGACTTTAAAGAATTCATTTATTGGGAACGAAATTCGACTAATCGACTCGCATGCCAAAAAATCTAGACTAAAATGCTGGATGCGATTATCACACAAGAAGGTGGATCGGTATTTGTTTATGCATAGACGTCTAAGATTTGGTTAGCCAGATCAAAAGGATCGACAGCTTGGGGATCCCCAAGCTGTCGATCTTGCGCAAAGGTGAACTATATTACTAGATGTGTAAGCTGGATCCGTTAATACCCAGACTTCGACGTGAGTAGCATACATTTAAAAGGGCTTACCTACATCAAAGTACGTCGTAATGTCAAAATAGGCAAGCGGAGCTTGCGGTTCACCTGATGTTAAGTGACTGACCGCGGCCCATGAACATATACAACTATAGTTCTTGTTTATATTCTGGCATATGTCGATGACCACACATATCCCTAATATCCACCAGCCACATGTCATTGCTGCCCGATGTAGACTTTATTCACCGTACATCGATGGATATGTGGTGCCGGGTGCGGCACTAGGATCGTTTTGTTCCTTGACTTCACAACAGGCTTAGTTACGCGAGGCTCAAGGTTTTTTAATACTCCGTCCGTTACAAACTTCATTGTTGAGCCCACAGATCCCTAATTTCTCCAGTCACAAGTCGTTGCTGCCCGCTGACGTGTAAACTGGGACATGAACTATATTACCGCTATAGGTCTATACGTAGAACCTGGGCCAGGATTCACATCTACGCTTAGACAAAACCTTGCCGAGCTACACGAAACCAACGGATTCCTAATTTCTCCAGCCACAAGTCGTTGCTGCCCGCTGACGTGTAAACTGGGACGTGAACTATATTACCGCTATATGTCTGTATGTGGAACCTGGGCCAGGATTTATATATAGCCTTATACAAAAGCTCTACGAGCTACACCAAGCCAACGGATCCCTAATTTCTCCAGCCACAAGTCGTTGCTGCCCGCTGACGTGTAAACTAGGACATGAACTATCTTACCGCTATGTCTGTATGTGGAACCTGGGCCAGGATTTATATATAGCCTTCTACAAAAGCTCTACGAGCTACACGAAACCAACGGATCCCTAATTTCTCCAGCCACAAGTCGTTGCTGCCCGCTGACGTGTAAACTGGGGCGTGAACTATATTCGCGGTATATGGCGCGTGATGACTTATCCGTTGTTGCCGCCGAAACGCTCGCGATAATGAGTTACGTCGTTTAGATATGTGCAAGGCCAGGGTTTAGACGTACCCCGGCCATCCACTGGGACACGATTTCACGGAAATAAATGTGATGTTAAATGTTGTACCGCGTTTATAATTAATACCTATAAAAGCTGTTATGACGGTGAAATCAAAACTTTGGAGAAAGCCGTGATAATCTTACATGCCCAGTCTAGGAACATTCGAAACTTCAAAGTATCGCAGATGCCTTGCCGGCTTGAAGGAAGGGGAGGGGATAAACAGGGGACTAATAAGGGGAAGTTAGGAGAGGAGAAGAATACGATGCGAGAGGAAAGAAAGTGCAATACTGTTTCACGAAGATCTTTTGCTGGGGGGGTGGTAATCACGCCGGTGTGAGCTTGGCCTAATCGTGCAATGCTCGGCTCTAACTCTTAACTAGCATTACGCGTAGTTAGACTAATATCTTAAAGGTAGGTCATCAAGCACATGCCTACATTTGTAGCTTTAAAATAAATATGTAGCAATATGAAAAACAATTCGTGCGGTTTTGTCCCTAGACGGATCTAACCCAACATTACGTCAAGTTTCCTACAGCGAGAAAATTTCAAGCCAGTTGTTTAATGTTTGCCTCTATCTTCAACGAATCGATGTTTACAAGTCCTTAATTTAATTGACGAGGGCAGTCCACGGCACGAGATAAGCTCGCAACAAGACAAACATTTAACCTGGATACTTGTCTGCGTATCGGACAATTAATCAGCATATTTTTGTTTTTGAAACGGCAGTTATTTCAAAATGACCACCAGATTCATAGATAAGTGCGATTTAATTATATTTCCAAATAACTATTTAGATAAAAGCACTCGAGCCGTAGGTCGTAAAATTAATCACGAAAAAATAAAAGGAAAAATGACAAAGGAAATAATAATAAAATGCATCTTGAAACTATAATTTTTCGCCATCGGTTGATTGACATGTAACATTGTGTATAAAATTTTTATCGGCATTGCGATGGCCGCCAGTAATTAAAATGCGTTTAAAAATTTTAATTGACACCTTTTTGTACAAAATTATGTGTTTTATTGCACCATATATCTTTTTAACGCGTATTCATTAGTTATAATAGTTAAGTAGTGTTGTTTTTTGTTATCTGCGTGTCAGGTCTTAATGCATGCAGGTTTGAAATATTTGTTTATAAGGGATGTGGTGAATACATCATTATTAACGACTGTAATTGATCACTGCGGCTCGTTAACGCGCTAATTGCTATCGGAATCGCGTTTTTTATATAAAATTCTTATTTATATTAAAAATCAGAAGTGTTTGCTTAATCTTTCAAAGTATCCTATCTAGATATCTATTAAGTATTGCTCTTTTATGGTATTAAGTCTTTAGTTCTTTATGGTATGATTCAAAGAGTTTATTTCAAATAGGATTCGCCCATTCAGGCAGTCTTTATTTATATTCTATTTTTAAAATAACAAAATATGAAAATTATTGGTTTACACTACTAATCCCTCATTATTATGATCCGTCCGATGGGTGCGATGTCGATATGTGGTCGCCGAGCATTAATGTAAACCCACGTTTGGGTCGCGATAGGGACCTGACATGCAGTAGAAATCTGGCAAAAAAGTTGTGACGAATATTTTGTTTGTGTTCGGGTCGACTGACTCATGCAATGTTTGACGTCTTTGACTCCTTTGAACGTGGTTAGGTGAGGTTACCTGTCAGTATTTGACTTCAACTTTTAACTCGGCTGTTTTATATGGACGGATTGAGGACCCTTCTTTTTGTTCAAAAGCTGTTTATAAAATTGCCCGTTACAATTGCCTCTTTCAGTTTTTGTTCATATAAAGATCGATAGTATCTTGTAAGTTTTAGAACTTTTAAAGAAGTGTGGTGAACCTGGACTTAAACTAAAACTTATAGTAAGATAGGTCAAAAATAAATTCATAATACATTGATTTAATGAAAACTGAGCCATCGTATAATTATATTGAGACGGTTTTTACTCACTGTTTTTTAACTCGGTGTAGACCGGCACTTTTGAAGGAGGACCTCCGAATCGGTCCGAAACTGTCGGTCTCAATCACAGATTAGAGAATCAAAGGCAGGATGGAGTGCGGCCGAAGAGTCCAGTGACGCCGAAAAGCTAATACAAACTTCAAAAGCAAATACAAAAATTTTGTCTCGTTTGACACAACACATCACGGGGGCATCGAAATTTTCAAATTTCACTCACACAGATGCACGTGTAGTTAGCGTCACTCTCGTCTTCGGAACACTCCATCTGCCTTTTATTCTCTAATCTATGGTCTCAATATAAATCATTTCATTTAGTTTAGTTAAAGTAATCTTGGATCGATCTCGATCACTTAGCAGGACCACGTTGCCACAAAAGGTAATATCTCTAAATATATTTAATTTAATATCAAGCCTAAACAAATACACAACAGCAGCACGTCTGCACATCCCGGTGGGTGTGTTAAGCGCGTGGGCCGCGGCCGGTGACCCCGCGCGGATTTAGCGCGCCCGAATCGATGGTGTACCCCTGCCCTGCCCGGGACGCGTCGGTGACGTGCCGTGAGACGTTATTTATTTATCTATTTATCACAATAACCACGATTTTATAATATCGACATTTCAAATTTTTCATCAAAATCAAACAAAATTAAAATAAACTTTATTCAAGTGAACCTATTATACCTTTTTTGGGGGTAAAGCTAAATTTACCACCAGTTTGGAAAGTTGATTTAAAAGTTCAATTCATCTTTACAAGTAAATAAACAAGTTATTATTATTGAGTAAATAAAAATCAATAGTACAAAATGATATATGGGATGGGACGCAAAATTTTTATTAATTTTCCAAAAATTGAATAACATTAAATAAACCCTAAATTATTACTACTGATAATGTCGCCGAATGACCACGCATGTTTCGAATCGATGGTGTATCATAGTCTTGTAGCCCGGGTCATGTTGTAAGGTATTTATTAATGAAAAGCATATATAAGAGTTTAATAATACTGATCTGGGCTGTATAAGAATCGCGTATGATATAGTTCAATAAGTAATAGTAATAGTAGTTTAATAAATTCGTTGATGTTCCTTCCTGTGTACTTGTAATTGGTGTGTCTTAATAAACGTTCTTCTTTCTTTTCTTTTTTTCTTTCTCATAAAATATTACTACAACGGATAATTTAGTTTTAACGAAAGCTCGCGCGGCACACCCGAATCGATGGTGTTCCCTACCCTTGCTACCCGGGAACATATCGCGATTCAGAGATTTATTTATTAGTGTTGCGATAAAGTGTATAAGAGTCTATATATGTCGTACAATAATCAACGTATAGACGAGATAATAACGAAATATAAGGATTTAACTCTAATTTCGTTTAGTGTTGTGGTACCAGTATTGTATGAGTTAAATAAAAAAGTGACTTTGATTCAATAGTTGCAATAAAATGTTTTAAATACACTCGAAAACATGAATGGGGGCCTTTATTGAAAAAAAAAAAATTGTGTCGTTTAGAGATTTTTGTTACACAAAGACGGCAGAACGGCATTAAAAGACAAATCCATAACAAATTTATTGTACGTCGATTAACAAACGAAAGCTTATAAGTATACAACGGTATATACATAACAATTTAGATAATATCGAACAACAATTTATCGTGAGATTAAATGATGCAAGCGAAAGGTAAGGTCCTACGTCACCTCGCAGCTCCGAAATACCGCGCAATACCCCGTCTTTCACTTACAATGGAATTTCAATGCACCAGGCATTCGAAGCAAGGATTAAAAGATCTCAGTTAGGAGAGAGATATGCTTATTACTCTGCACGCTAATTAATAAACATAGAAGACATTTCGAACAGATTTTTCGAACGAACTTCGTCCCTCATTTTTGAATGTGATGTATTTGACAGACAAAAACTATATGGAAAATATAATTGTGCAAGATTCGATCTCTATTTCTGATATTAAAATGTGTCCCGATGTATTAACAAGATAAAACCAGTCCTGAGCATTCCTAAAATTTATCCCTAAAGCTTGCCCTGCTGTACTTCTCTTAAATCCATATACATATTCGATTCCTCATGAACTTCACAAAAATATACATTACTTACTAGCTTGAATTTCAAGGAACAATTTGCCTCCAGAATACTGTTTTAGTATGACACGTGAACATAACACAATAAGTCCGATAAAAAGACAACAGTTTGCGAAATTGGGGACTAGAAAAACGAGTTCCTGCTAATACGTATTAAGTACATTTTTAAACGAGCTTTTCTCGTTAAAAACGCCCCAGGGTTCGGTGGTTCATACATTGAGAGCATACAATAATTTTTAAATGACGTAATTTCAGATATATTTCCATAACCATAAATCCCCGGAACGGTTGGACTAACCATTTATAGGCAATGTTCTAACGTGTTTTAATAGACGTAGCAATGATCCATGGTTTCACCTGCGTATAAACCCTATTCACGGATAAGTAAAAGAACTACATAATCCTAGACAAGCCTATAGCCCTCTCCATGTATCCGTCTATCATGGTTAGAAAGATTACTATAATCTAACTAGTAGTTTCGAACTAATTAAAAGATAAGCGCCTTTAAACCAACTTTTCTTCCTTATTACTATGGATTAACATATTAGAGAATCATCAGTAACGTTTAGGACCACTATTCACAAACACGAATCCGATCGAAAAGTATCGAAAAGATTCATAAAATTTCAATGGAAACGTCTTCGCTCCAACCCGAATGAGATTTGTGAATCAGTACCCTAGAATCATAAAAAAGTGGCGCTATACACTTGGACACACACGTAGATGTTTAATATCTTTCGTAATGAGTTGAGTACTTTACTCAACGTATTTTTATTGATTTAAACCTTTTCCATCATGACATCAAGGAGCTACGTGAGAATGGACCGTAACAATACAAACATTAGCATTTTAAATCGATTTAAAAGGAAAAAAACTAAGATGATTTTACACCACTGAATATAAATGACGTTGATTAGACTATTATTTTTATTGAATTAAAAAAAACAGATTAGCAGTATATTGGGTAGTTAAGTTCTATATTCATTGTTCAGGCTTCAAATCATCAAACTTTTTATAGATATTCATAATATGTATTTATAAAACATACAAATTTAGTTGCACCTGGTGTCTGGTGTGGGAAGCTAGTCAATACTGAAAATTATTTAAATTCGAAAAATCGCAAAAAGGTTTGTCTTAATAATAGGTGCTATATGCACGTTTGTATGAGACGATTCTCAGAAAAATATAATTTCTTACAGAGTCACTCTTTTCTTCTAGGAAATTTAAGAAAAAATAATAAGGAAAGATTCGGTGCCATTTTCTCCTGTTATAGATTCAATTTTTATTTCTTTAAGTTAAAAAAATACGTTAGTTATTTCTTTAATTGAGATAATGTAAAATGGAAATGTGGTGCTGAAAGTTAAAAAAAGTGCATCTTGCATAGCCCACTGCTCCTAAAATCGCTTGTCTGTTATATAGAATCTCTACTGTAAGTTCTATTAGTAATTACTAATATATTTATTAGTCCATATAATTTTTATGCAAAAAAATAAATTGTACAAATGCAACCAGACGGCTTCCATACTCAATTACAAGCCGCATGTCTCACAACATATTATTATGCCAGTTTACATAATTTCTTGGAGCTAAATTAGTTTTACTACAAGGCAAGGTCTTCTTTATCAGGCTTTCTAGGAACCGTCGCAAAGCCAGCGAGCATGGCACATTGCAGGCGTAACCCCTCTAACTAGGCTAATATAGCATGCACCTATAATGGATTCAAAGTATTAGGGCCAGGGATCGAGTCTGTTACGCTCTTTTCAACTTTGAGCTAGGCATATAAACGAATTACATTGATTACGTGTTACCCGATGACGGGGGAAATGGGTCAAACTGGGTCTTTCTAGAGGTGTAGAATAACATGATTATAGTAACAATGCGTAATTAAATGTACCTATCTGTAATATTAAGCTTGCATCTTTAATGATACCCTTTTGTGGAGCTTGAGAATTGATTAAATTTAGTCTTATGAATAAGTCAGCTCGATTATATATGGTTACTATTAAGCTTTGTTAAGTATTTAAAGAACTTACCCATTTTCATCCTTAATTTTCTTCTTTCTGCCCCGTTTCTTCGGCTGATTGAGCATCATCTGTTGCGGGTGCATCTGCATATGTGGGTGCTGGTGCTGATGGTGGTCGTGGTGCTGCATATGGGGCGGCATGTGGTGCTGCTGCCCGAGCATCGCGCACATCGCGTCCTCCTCCACAAACGAGTACGGGTCCTCGCACTCCTGTTTGATTCCATTGTACAGGTCTTCGCTTCGTTTCGCATTCGCGAATTGGTGCTGCATCTGGTGTTGTTGATGTTGCTGGTGGTGTTGGCTCATGTCGTAGGGGGCGTCGGGTTCGCGTTTGAAGCCGTAGGCGTCTTGCGGGTATTTGGGGAAGGGGAAATGTTGGTAGGCTTCTTGCTCGTGCGCATGGGGGGGCGGAGGCGCGGGCTCGAAATGCCGGTAAGGGGAGG
>LQNK01001368.1:161396-186526 GCA_001586405.1 Phoebis sennae
TCGCCTTCCTCCCTGGAAAGATAATAATAATTAAATAACTGGTAGAACGAAACGTGAGGCAGACGCAATGAGATGACTGAGACATAGCTTTTTTATGGCTGTCGACACTTGCCGACTCAAAATGCAACAATGATTTAAATAGTTAATTGGCTTAAAATTTTCTTTGAACCAATTCAGAAATTCAATACATTTAATTGTCTCAAAATTTTAGAAGTTATCGTTTCATGGCCGTCTAAATATACTCTGTTGATTGCTAGAACTATTTGCGAGCCCGTTTAACTTTTATAAGCCGTTGTTGCAGAAAGCCAAGCATCCATTCACTACTTCCTAGAACGACTCCATTTTACATACAAATGGCCTTAGGTCCTTTCGAATCGTTAAAAATTTACAAGCGCGTCCGCCTCACGTCCCTTGCATGTGCCTACAATTACGTATGTAAGTTTTTTCATTGCATAAAAAAGAGGTACGATCATTAAACCCATGTGAAGTTGCGAATTTATCAACATAGCCGCTGGCAGGCGTGAAACGTACGGCAAGGTGCATATCACTCCCCTATTAATTAACGTGGAGAGCATTCACGAAATAAACACCCGTATTTACTATCCGTTAGTGATATTTTTTTGCAGTGACGTCAATCTGCAGGTGCGAATTATCGACGATGTCTTTGGACGCGGTCGTCGAGCCGTTTGTTTGTTTCACGGTTTAATGTATCATGTGTTACGCTTATTGCATTTATAATGTTTTTATAGACGATCCCTTTGAAATGATGCAAAAGGTTGCAAAGGTTATCGAGAGTTCTGCGATTGTGAGGAAAAATCGAGAATTCGTCACCACCAGTTCTTCGAAATGTGACGAATATTTTAAATGTTCAGTTATTAAAGGGAAACCCTTATTTTATATGTGATCAAACTGCGTGGAAATCCTTTTCAATCGAGATAATTATTAATACAGTTCGCCATATAAATAGTGAATATGTAATACTGTTGCCAACTCATTCACAATACTGAGACCTATAATTACGTTAACAGTTTTTATCATAATAAAGAGCACCATAATCAAAACACAAATAAATGCCTCAATTAGAATGAACTCCGACGTAGTACTCGAAAGTTACTCGGATACAAGTCAGACAAAAGTTAGTTCCACGCAAGTGCCCCAAGTTGGAACTTCTTCACAAACTTTCGATAGTTGTAACCGACTTGGACTTTCTTTGAATGTAGACGGCGAGAATTTCACGACAATGAAAATAAATAGCACAAACTTATAGTCTCGACGACGGATAAACAACCATAAATCGAATAACATATTCATAAAACAAATTACATAAAAAGTTCCTCCACGTGTTATAGACCGTATATTAACTTGTTTCTAAATGAAATTACAAAAACAATATACAAGAATTGTAGAGATCTGAGTTATGTTTCACTTTTACCTCTTACTTACAATAAAATGGTTACTATAAATACAGTAGCAACTATATTGATTCCTTGGTTTCCACAAATCGTGCAAAACCTGTTCGAACCATTCATAATACCAATGTGAAAGCCAATCACAAGTCCTTTAGACTTGTCCGGAAACTATAAATTAAGGCTATAATTTTGTCCGAACCTTAACAAAAACAAATAAACCACGACATAAATTTACGGCAAATGTTGGAATAATATCATCTTGACGTCACACTTACGTACCTAACTAAAGCCTTATATAAGTGTACTGGCCTTTTTTCAAGATTGCACGCCTACTTTCAATGCTTTAAATACGTAATCTTTAAGTACGCCAAGATCTTGTAGTGTTAAGTAGCTGTATTCTAACTTTACACCTAAGTTTATGACGTATGGAATGCACATTCAGAGAATTTATTCCAAACCATACAAGTTAAAGAAAAGAAAAACTTCGCATATAAAATCGAGGTGAAACTATTTGAAACGGTTTAAACCAAATGATTTGTTGTTTTGTAAACAAAATAGAGTTATCAAAACGTAGTGAAGCAGGTATCAATTATATCATTTTGGGTTTAACATAATGAATACGTAGCAAAGCCGCAGTTCCATGCGTTACATTCCTGTTGTCCTTGACTGCTATCGAACAGTCACGTGACACTCAGCACGCTTTATAAAAAAAACCTTACATTTTTAAGCAGCTGAATGCAAACATCGACTCATAAAATATTGTACTTTTATATAAGAATTGTCCAAATTTCTAACGCGAATTTTAAAATTCTGTCACGAGCACGAAGCTACATTATCCCAAAGTGCCATTGTCTGTTTTATAGTGTGAAAAGGTTACTTATGTGACCACGGGTGACACTGCGGAGTACAGCTAGTATTTGACGTAAACGTTGAAAGCTACAAACTTGATAATTCCAGGGTTAAATTGGTAATCCGATATTGATAAGATTCGATATCAACAAATGTACTTTACAGCGCCTGAGGGTCTAGCTAATGAAGTCTGGAGTTAATGCATTGGCCGAGAGTCAATATCCGGTAGCCGAATACCAAAGTTAACAATGAAACCATATTAATCTATTTATTGAATAATAATTACCAACACTTAATAAATATAACATAGACAGGGCAATAAATAATCTGCAAATCTTTTTCGTAAAACCCAACCCAAAGGCAGAAACATTAATTATATCTGATTATGTGGAATTTATTTTTAAAATAAACTTGTCGATAAACTATACATACAATTGTGAGTATAATTATAGGATATTGTGTAACACCTAATAAACATGTAAATGAGCACCTTCTGCAAAACATTTGCGAAATGAATTTACTACCTATAATAGTATTTCTTTTTGCAAAAACAGACTCTGCGCTTTTTTCAGTACATTTTATAAAAACTGAAAGAATTCTCAATTTTGGTAAATAACTCGAATCATACAAGATTATTACACGTATAAGTACTGTGATGGACCTAGGTAGATACTCCATAGTTACCAACCGACGCCCTTGGATTTTCGGCGCACAAATATTAAAGAGCAATATTTACGCAGGTGATTAGTCACCTGTCTTACACAAACAGGTTGGCTTAGCCTCGCGGAGCTAACTCGGCCGACCTCAACAAAAGGCCTAGACAATGCGGATCGTTCGCGCCGTTCGAGGGACGCTTAGTTGACATTACGCCACACGTTCAAAGAATACGTTTCTTTCCGTAATGTGCGACATTTTGCTAATATGGTTTCATTGTTTGGAATATGACGAAGGTTTAGACGCCAAAGTCTATTATTCCGAGAGCTAGGACCATTTTTTGAGGTGGTTGAGGCAAGCTGAAAACTTGTCTGATGCTTCTTCTATAATACGCCGATATGAAACTCTAGACCTGGCTGGTGAGTAGCAGGGTTAATTCTAAATAAGCCCCGAATATTTTAATTTTATATCTAGACATTCATACTTATTTCCTTATCAGAAAAGACACAAATACCTACCATATTTCCCAGGAATTCTAGACTGACTTTTTTTCGCATGAAGACAACTTTCATTGAAAAAGTATATCAATCAAAAATGTTATGGCCTACGGTTAGTTTTATTTTGCAAACTATTTTACTATAAAAAATATAAATCATGATAGAGCGTCTATCGTGGTCTATCTTTTATCTCTATTTTTAGATATTCTAGAGATTGCACAAAATTTCATGGTTTCTTTTCAGTTCTGCGTTAGACTTGTTGCTTTCCGAGAAAGTTCGTTTCGTACATTGTTACAGTTCTACAAACGAATTAGTCCATGGCATGTCTCAGATTTCTCTCAACAATCTAATCTTCGAATTATCTAAAGGTCCAATGAAAGGAGTATATTTGAAGTTATTCCTTTTAAAAATAATTTTATTAGTGGGGGCCCACTGAAAATCAGCGCTGCAATGGCTTTCAACATCACAGCACAGGCTGAGGGCTTCTCTTTCATACTGTTCTGCTTTACTTTTGTTGTTACTGCCATACTGTTCTTCATTTTTCATTCCTTTGTTTTTGTCCTGCCTTGTATTGTATATTTTTTTTCTTTTGTATTGTTGTTTCTATTTGAATGTTTATTGTGTATGGTCTTGTGCGAATAAATTCTTCTTTCTTTCAAAATAACGATAAGTTAAAAACTCCATATTATTCGAACAAGATAAATAGCATTAAACTTTAAAATTCAAGTAACTCATGAATGATGAACGAACAAGCAGTAAGTATGATGAAGTGCCGATATAACTGATCACCTACCGACTGCAACTTATCATAGACTCCCGATATACGTCGAGACCGGTTTTTCAATGTTCACGGTATTCCTGTATGTAATCAATAATACTATTATGTCATGCATAATTGAAATTATACATATAAACAAAGGCGCTGATGGACAGGTCTTAAACAGCTGGAACGAGACATGAAATTTAGGTTACGGAGTGTTTGTGCACCTGCTTGACTAAAGTGGTAGGTTTAACAGGATTTTCCAGTACTGCTGGTCGAAAAGGTAAAGTGAAACGTACGCATTATTTGTCTGCTTTTACTCCTTTCAAAAAGCATTTATTCATTTGTTTCAATATAACCAAAATCGTGACATTGAAGTTTTCAAAATTTCTATTAGCTGAGCTCCGCGGTTTCGCCCGCGTACCTAAATCTCCCGTTCCCGTAGAATTTTCGGTAAGTCTCCCATTTCTTTCCTAAAGTCTAACCTCTCTATTCCTTTTATATTATTTATATATTTCATAACAAAAAGTAAGCTAATGGCTAATGTAAAAAACGAACCACCCAATCTTAAGGAGTTTCTGCTGCCTATGAACAATTTTAATTCTGTATCAGGGGTCACCAAAGATCATCTTTTTATACTAGGATAGGATTTTTATAATAGGATAACATTTGACCGCTGTTTCACCTGATGTTCAAATATAATAATTACTCAGCAATTTGGGCAACGGTACAGTTCCCACAAACCGTTCACATTAGATGCTCACTACCGTTCCGACAAATCTAAATTTTATTACGCAACAAGAGCGATCGCGCAAGGTCTCGATGCAAACCTGATAACAAGGCCGCACTGCGTTTTTGTGGCCTGACTAGCGTTACGCCCCGGCTTTGTGCGGATTCGATGTGAAATAACCCTTGAACCCTTTAATTTAGGTGGACACAATTGGTACAGTATGCTTTTCAACTTGGGACATAAAAATCACGAAGTTCTGGAAGTAAAAAATTAAAAAAAAAATTAATGATAGATAAATTGTAAAGAAACATACTTTTAGAAACTGTATGTACTCATGTAGGCACAAATATGAATGAATGATTGTATGTTGGTTCATTTAAGTTCATCACAAAAATAAGCTAAATTAATACCCTACCACGTGGCCGCAACCGTATAAATCCGTAACAGTCAGTCATGCCGATTCCTTTTTATATACGTCCATATATACCGACGAAATGTCGAAAAAATTTAATAAATTATAATAATCATGAAACGCGCCATAAAGTTTTGCACAAAAACTTGCCACACCGTCATTTATTATATGATGGCCGATTTATTTTACCTCTCAATGTGCTCGTTGCGTTTATTACGTTATAAACAAAATGTTACGCGCGCGTAAACTTTACAATTTCTTTCAATATCTTTTGTACTGGTTTTATCTTTCAGTGCAAAATTATTAACGTATCGCAGATATGGTTCTTAATGTATACAAATAAAACACGTTTCGAATCGAAATTTACAAATAAATAAACACGTTTTTAAAATTATTTCATATCGTTAAAAAATAATATTAACTTTAGTAGTAAAACGTCTCAAAATACTTTACATACGTGCACAAAAATATTTTATAATTCTCAAAATAGATTAAGAAAACCCACCTCCGTATCTTTACGCCGCGCACGTGGTTATCGTATCGAAACCATCGTAAACAATACGTCACATGACAAATAAATAAAAATTGCAATAAAATATAACGAGCGTATAATTTAATTTTCCATTCGTCCGCGTTTAAACACGCCACATAACTTTTAATTAGACTTATATTTACTTTGACGGGCGATGATTAGTGGATGCTGAATGAAAACTGTCAAACGCTTTAAAAATTCTTCCTAATGCTTGCACTTAAGCTATATTACATTACTAAGTTGAAAATTATCAATAAAAAGAACACTTTTTATTGACGGTAATCCACCGACATAAGTGCTAGTACAACATGTCGTAGTTACATCAAATACATCGCGTAATACTCTAAACTACATAAAAACATCAATACGCAATAACAATAAAAAACAATAACAACGCAATCCTAACATCACACCAACAAAAAAGCAATCAATACGAAAATCGTAAACACATTCTAAACCCGAACGCAACATCAGCTGAATTATTAAAACTCCAATAGGCAATCAATTAAACTGGATCCATCCAGATAAAAAAACAATACGGGAACAGAATTCGAAATGAGCGAATCAGCTGATCGAGATCCCGCATTATGCCACGGCAATAAACATAAATGCCACATGAATTGAGTTTCATTCATAAAATTCTTCACTTGAATTATTACCGCGCTACTATGGACTCTTTGTAAACAAATGTGTAATGCGACGGTTATTGGTGCGTCTGATACGACTTTGATATTATAAGGTGCATATTTTAATGTTTAATTTGTTAGTGAGGTTGATATGAATTATAATTATATCATAACAAACATTTGAATGTATTTAGTGCAATTTGAGATTTTGGTGAGAATGAAATATCAACAATTTTATCGACATGTAAATTATTGATTGTAATTCTAAACGTATGTTGATGTAGTCTCTAGGTCAATCTTTTCTTACATACCCGTTTGGAAGCTGAAATATATTAAATTGAAGTTCTTATTGTGTATTATATTATGTAAACAAGAAAACATTAATTACTCCAAAAGGTGTCAACTTTGACAAATATGTTTTTTGTTCTATAAATATTTAGTAAGAAAAAACAAATTCGGAAGAAAAGAAATGCTTAGATATATAATTACTCCTTGGTTCAAAATAAAGTAACGCAAAGGATATTCCTCCTTCATTTATATTGGACGAAATTTAAAGGATGCATTTTATTACGTGGGAGAATACGTTTTTTAAATAAACACAAACACACCGAGCCGGTTTTACTGAGTACCTACACCTGCCACTGTCTCCAAGTCTGAAACTTTTATAGACATTTACCTTTAATAATAAAAGTAAAATGATCTATTTATACGGCTGTAAGCACATAAATACTGTGTGATTATTGATAATTCCTCTTTTGTGTTATTTTAGACATAAAATTTTATTAAAATGTGTTAAAAATACGAAAAGAAACGGCATTGTAGAATGATTTTTAAAATAAATCTCTTAATTTGTTATCATAAATTTACTGGTTTAAAAAGTTTGCTCGCCCAATGGTAAGTTTACGTGGCTTCAAAAATTCACAAATTCCTTAATCTTTATAATTTAGGGAAAAACGAAAAATAAGGGTACACGGTCGAGGAATTTTGCCACTGAAACCCAATACCATAGTATCATTTTATATACGTAGATCTTTGTACACTTTTCTTAGTACAAAGAGACATAATGTTATTATTCATATTCCCATACATGTACGTGACAGTATCACATTTTCTCACAAAAAAATGGCATAAATAGAATTCAATTCACTAACTTACAAACTATAATATTACCACATTATAGTATAGTTTTTACCACTTTCAAAATCACCTCGACGATTTCACTTAATCTTAATGCCTTCCTCAACTCAAATTCAGAGATATTTTTGGCTATTTATAGACAAATTTATTTTAAACTTAGAATACTTGACAGGAAATACACCGGTTCTAATTCGGGACCCAAGCGATTGCGACATTTTTACTATCTTTCATCACACATTGCAAACTGATAGAAATTAAATTCAAGTTACAATTATGTGTCTGCATGTTACACTCAAACGGTACAATATAATCATAAGTACATCAGGGACTTATAACCAAATAAACTGTTTAATATATTTTTAAACAATTTATATCGCTCTGTAAGAAATACTCCTATTTACAATGAAACTATTGACAACCAAAACGAACTCTAAAAAGCTACATGATTTTTTACAATAACATTTTAATCGTACGGGGGAACCACTAAACTTACATCAGACTAAAATCACAATTCGCCGTTTATTTCTTATTCAAATATAATTTATTTATGCAAGGAACTCTAATACTTCAAACATAGCTTTGTAACATTTAACACCTGACCCCTGTAATCATTTATCTCTTTATTTCAGACGAGGACACTTTCGAGTTTCGTACGTGGATGCTTATCTAGTTTAGTAGTAGTAATTCGTCAGGGGAATCCGACCGTTATTAATTAAGTTATATCGTCACATTATTCACTTAATATTGTTTTATGTTTTGTTTTTCTTAAGAAAATTTTACGGACAATATTAGTTAATATACAGAGAAAGCTGAGAGACACGTAAGTCACCTCATGGTAAATGAGCGTCGTTAAGAGATCCAGAGTACTTCACCATACAATCACTATATTTCAATTCTATGTATGTGTATACGTTTATAATATTCAGAATAAGGTTAATAATGATTCAGTGTAGTTTGGCCACAGTATAAATATATCAATAAAATCTAAAAAAAAATCTGCGTGCGAGGCCGCAGACAAAAAGCTAGTATTATAATATTCAGAATTAGGTTAAGCCAAAATCGGAATCACCAATCAAAGTCCCGCCCTGGAGTAGCAACCAACTCATTCATAACGTTTGTCGAGAGCTCATCTACGAATTGGGCAACCGAAACACATCCAGCTTGAATATATTCCGCCTTGCTTATCAACTTTTGCTAAATAGTATAATGTTTAGAATTAGGTTAAGCCAACACGGCGGATCGCCAATCAAAGTCCCGGTGTGGTAAGTAGCAACCAATTCGTCATTCATTACGTTTGTCGAGAGCTCATCTACGAATTGAGTAACCGAAACACATACAGCTTCAATACATTCCGTCTTTGCTTATCAACTTTTGCTAAATAGTATAATGTTTAGAATTAGGTTAAGCCAACACGGCGGATCGCCAATCAAAGTCCCGGTGTGGTAAGTAGCAACCAATTCGTCATTCATTACGTTTGTCGAGAACTTATCTGCGAATTGGGTAACCGAAATACACATAGATTTAAATATATTCTTTGTTTACTTGTTCTAAATCCTGTGAGGATGGTTATATGTTTGATACTATTTCACGCACAAAGTACTGAATGGATTTGGATGAAACTTTTCAAGAATATAGAATCGGAATGATACATAGGCTATATTGACACTCGACGCTATTTGTAAAATGATCGAATAATGTAAAAACTAAAAACAAAAATGTGTTGAACTTTGTCAGAACATAAAATACGATAATTTTGCCATTAAAATAAAGTCTTTTTAATATCAATAGTAAACATTTTTTTTAGTCATTTTTAGATTTTCGTGGAATTGCCCTATAATTAATAATGATTCAGTGTAGTTTGGCCACAATATAAATATAACAATAAAATCGAAAGAAATCTGCGTGCGAGGCCGTCGACAAAAAGCTAGTATTATAATATTCAGAATTAGGTTAAGCCAAAAAGGCAAATCACCAATCAAAGCTCGCGGGAAAGCCCTGGTGTGGAGTAGCAACCAACTCGACATTCATTACGTTTGCCGAGAGCCTATCTGCGAATTGGGTAACCGAAATAAACACAGCTCCGATATATTCCGTCTTTGTTTATTTACACTTTTGCTAAATATTATAATTCAACGCTATTGTTCTTTTGAAGAAGAAGAATGAATTAGTAAAGTAAAATTATTGCAAAATTTTGAACTTAATAAAAACACACACTTATTAGTAAGTCTATCACCATCTCCGGAATACTAATAATATTGTTTTTAGTTTAGTAGGAAAGTCACAAACAAGATGTTTGTTCCCACAATTTACTTGAAATGTACTCGCATTTTTTCAATACAAAAGATGGACGGTGGCACCTTGAAGGCTTACATCCTTTTTGTAACCACCGACCTTTGTAATTTGTCTGACGTCAGTTTATGACTCCTAAACGGGCAATGCAAAAAGCAATTATTCTCCAAAAAAAAGTATTTAACATATTGCGCATAGCGAACTATCGTTTGATAAATTTGCAAGTCAATAATGTTACGCCTATGCTTGACACTCATAATTAATGGCTACAAGTATTTATACCATTTCATTATAAATCTTATTTGTCATAACTCACGATTAAAAAAAACACAGGTTAGCCTATAGAAGAAATCCGTTATTTTGCATCTTAATCATTAAACATACTCAATTAATTTCATAAAGTGGTGAAGTTTCTATTTTGTATTCTAGAAATTGGTTTTAATGGATCTTTGTCACCAACAATTTTATAAATTCTATAATAAATAGGATCATAGTTACAAATAAAAAAAACCGGCAGATATATAGGTGAAGTGTGCGGTTATGATAATTTTGAAATTAATATTTTTATAATGTTTACAAAGAATGAAGACGAAGTACTATGTAAGGCAATTAAATACAAAAGAATTAAAACCAAATTGATGACGAGAAAAATCCACCAAAACGTGCCGTAAACTGCGCAATAACCCGACCAACAAAAAACAACACCCAACACCAAACCAATTCCCTACGTTACATACCATCCAAACTTTTCCGGACTATTCTAGAATCTAGGTCCCCGTTAAATTATATTTCCAGTACATGCGGCTTCAGTGAAAGTACATAAGTTCACTCATCAGGCAGGGATCTAAGGTCTTACTTGCGTAATAGGAAGCCGACTCGCCGAGCAACTTGTTGAAAGAATATTACTTTAAAGTTTTTAACTTTTAATGGATAGTGTATTTGGGTTCTTAATGGTCTTAATATTGGTTATGATTAATTATGTTTCGCTTAATTTTCTATTGTATGGTATAGGTGGTTATTTGTAATGTTAAACTTAAAAGATCTTGACCATTTTAAAAATGAAGCTGTTATCAATAACATTATAGTTTATTTTGAAAAGAAAACTTCGAAACTACGGAATGGAACTAGTCTTCAATATGGTGAGACTCAAATTTAGAACGGCATAAATTAATCAGGGATCTTCTTCTTCGCTAAATTATTGGCACCATTCAATAAACAGGATTTTACCATGTCCATTGTGTTTCGGAGTGTCTCATGCTACCTACTTTAAAACTGTTATAAACCTCTATGCTGACTTTTAATATTTAAGTCAGGAAGAATCAGGATTAATCAGAGACATTTACTCGACTATGTCGAATCAAAAATATATCCTTTAATTACTTAACAATCTTTAACAAACAACATTTATGACGTTATTTCGAGACTGTGAATTATTAGTGTTTACTACAATATGCTTCTAGATGGCATTGTACACAAAAACCAATTCCGCTATTAAGTTTTTTCCACAGCCACGTTTAGTTACAGAAATTAAAAACTTAGTCTTATCTGTTATGACTGCTTTGGAGGTCGAGGTTTGTAGATAATGATTTGCGAGGTCTCCGTCGGGGCGAACCACTAATTATCCAGATGTATGAAATCTAAGTAGCTATTGAAAGATATGATCGTCAATTAAATTAATTTAATGTTGTCGAGTATGAAATTAGTAGCTGTATTAAATTTTGACGGTTCAATTAATTATCTTTGACATATCTATAATGCATTGTATCTACATTATTCAGACTACTTTATTTTGTATTTATAAATAAATTTATAATAAATATTCAGGGACATGTAACTAGTCACTACAGCTACGCTATCTAGTCCCAAACTAAGCAAAGCTTGTACTACAGAAACTTACGCATACTTTATTTGGTAAATACATACATAGATAATTAACACTCAGACAGTAGAAAATTGCAACTCATGGGGATTGAACCCACACCCTCAGGTGCAATAGACCATTGCTGTATCCACTACGCCCATCGGGTCGTCAAACTTTTATCATACTTAATTTACATAGTGCAGTTTTGGCTCAATGTATTTTAGAATACAACCGCTTCAAAACATCCATTCTATTTTTACAACAATTACGTTATATTTAATGGTATGATATTAGGTGCCGCGTAAAGGACACAGTCGTGAGCGAGGAGAGTCCGTGATCCTCACCAAGAGGTCGCCACAGACTCGCGCAAACTAGTTTCAAGTTAACGACCGTTTATGATTATTATGAAGGTTTCTCGATAATTAAACTATTCTTTGTCGCACTAAATATCATGTTTCGAATGTGTCCGCACGCGAGGCGAATCCTGAGGACAGGCACGTTTCCAAGACAATAAAATCAATAGTAGGTACAGCGACCGGCGTAAAGCGGTTATTTCTTGAAATATTAGACACACTGGGCTAATCATAATATATGCGTTCATGGTGTTACTAGGGTATTAACAATTATCTCATGACATGTACTTCTTCAATCATTGATGTCATGCATTTATTTTAAAATTATAAATGCAAGCTTAGAACGACTTTCAAAGTAAATTAATGCAGACGCAATAAAAAAAGTATTTTGTTCGATGATTATAAATCGACCATTAATGAAGGAACGTACAATGATTTCTAAACTATAAGAGGAAATTTCAGTTAGCTTGAAGCATTAGCAATCAATGAGGATTGTTCGTGTGCTAAGTTAATTAGGAAAACCGATAAAAACGTATTACGCTGATTCATAAAACACAATGCCTTCGACAAGCTGATCTTCATTCAATCATTCAATAACGATGGCTATCTGCTTGCAAAAAGCAAACATTTGAAGTTGGATAAAAAGTTGGATTCTTTCTCACATTGAATAAGTTGTTTATATCTATACTGATATTATAAAGAGAAAACATTTGAGTTTTGGTTTGTTTGAACAGCTAGTCTATACTAATATTATAAAGAGGAAATATTTTGTTATTTATTTGCTTATATTGAATAGGTTCCGAAACTTCAGGACCGATTTGGATGAAATTTTGTACAGAGATATTCTTTGAAACTCCAGGAATGGCATAGGACAGTTTTCATCCCGAAAATCCTACGGGAACGGGACATATACGCGGGTTAAACTTCGAAGCTCAGCTAGTTTACAGAGACATAAATCAGCATAATATAATGACTTTAAATATGACCAAAATATGAGTGAAGAAGGTCTTGTCATCCTGTGTAGTTTAAACAAATAATAACGGCAAAGCGTGCTGGATTTTATTGGGAACAAGAAATAAAGAGGCGCCGGCGCCCACACTCCTCGATCGATACGCATCAGTTGAAATACGACTATGACCAACCGATATGTCCGTTACCTCATAGGAAACATTTATTTCGTATTTTAAATTTTCAAAAATTTTTATCATCACTAAATGTATAAAATATGTTTTTATATGAACCACATTGTTCGTAAGCTATTGCAATACACTAATATTTTTAGATTTGTTTACATTAATAAGTTTTGCAACTTATTTGAGGAATTCTTTTGTTATTAAAAATTCTAATAAATATTGGCTCTATTTTATTTTTCGTTATGATTATATACTTTATATAACGTTTTGTCAGTTCTTGATGTAAATGCATTTTAATATACTGAAATAAATACTCATTATAATTAGTGAATAGTAAAACGAAGCATTAACAACGACGTTCGTTACGATTACGATAGGATTAAAAGCAAACACTTTCAATCCGACCAGTTGCAGATCCACGGAAATCGGGCGAAACGAAAGTAATCGCTCCAACTTTTGGCAACCGTCGCCGACGAGTTGCAAAACTTGTTGCGCAACAGACAGGCTGCAGCCAGAGCTAAGTCTTCAAGACATTTGATAATTAGCATACTAATTATGAGCAATTAGCCTATTTTTTTTTTCAATGTCTACATCATGGTCGAATGAGAATAGCGTCGGATTTAATTTGAATAACTTCTTGGTTCACATTGGTGTATTCTATTGTATCATGCGGCGAGATTCGGGTCAACATTTTATTTGGTCCTTTTCACGACTTCAAAGATTACAACCATTTATTTAGAATCCTTCAAAAAACCTTCGCATCAAAACTATAAATATAACAATATCTCCGACAGATTTTGTCCTATACATTTCCTTTTACCGAATAAAAAGGATATATTATAATTTCCAAACGTTTTAATTAGTAATAACAATTTTAATGCTCAGACCACTGAAGCTATCAATAGCCACTCCACGAGATATCATAAAAATTAAAAATCCTAAAACTCGTTTACTATTCACGTTTTAATCTCGGATCGTACGTAAATAAAGTTAATTTCAGACGCAAAAAGCATCGGAAATGACTCATATGTAGATAGTCGTGTCTCGTATAATATACAAGATAATACATAGCACATCTTGTGGGGGATTACATCAGCCGCACTACAATGATGCCGCGCGTTATTCTGATACCACCAATTTATCTATAATCGTCATATGATACACATAACAAGTAGGTAAGTTATGTCAAGAATTTCAAATGCTCTAACAAAAGTACTAGTTGTCGTCGGAATTTAACTTCAATCCATTCAATCTCTTTTCATTAATTAAATAACAAACGTATACAAATACGCATATTCTCAATATTATTAATACGATATCACAATAGCTGAAGATCAAACCTCATTACGTTTTAAGTTAAACTAACACTACTTCACCGCCAATCAGACTAGTGGAACCTCTGTCAACACTAATTTGTTATATTCTACGCATATATTGGATTTTTGGGACTATTTAATCTGAACTATATTTACAACTTTTAACATAAGTAGATACGTATTATCCATTATGGTGGAAACATCAAACAAATATGGATCATTAATAGTTAAGGAGGAATAAGTAGGTACTTTATGTTGCAAACCCCCGTCTTTACAATTGCTTCTAATTAAATGCAACCTAAACCAAAATCGAGCGTACTTCGTTATGCCATAACACCACAAAAAATCTAATTAGCAATCGCGAAAAGCATGACGAAAGACACCTATTGCGACACCGTGAGGTCGCAAGGGGTCGTAATACTTGGCAGGAATCTAAACCTCAAAGGAGGTTCACCTCACAAATTGGATGCCTCAGAACTTTTGTTATAAGAGTATATAACAGTAGTACTACTTAAAAATATTCCTGTTTATTTATCTTGAGTAACTTTTACTAAGATAGAATTAAGCTCTTGATACTGTTTTTGTTTGTAATGCGCCTTCGAAATACACTACAAACTGGTATTATTAATAGTTTTTTGTTACGCAATCAAGCAAAAGGATGGACGAAATTATATAAATTTTGGCTAAATATAAATAAACTATATAGTTTAAAATCTGGATTAAAATATAGAATACTTTTAATACCGATATTACAGACAAAGGCACAGTTAAAAACAAATGAGTTTTTTGCAACTTAAAAACTAGTAGCAGAAATTGGAGAACATTTGTCTTAGGAACCCATTATAATATTGACAAACATACACAGTATCTCGTCCCAAAGCCGGTCTCAGTCGTTTATGTCAAGCCAGTGGACAGTGATGGAATAACTGAAATGTACCTCCACCATTTATTTGCATGAGCAAGCGTCCAAAGGCGCACGCCGGTAACGAAGCGTGCAATTATCCACCTAATTATGTATTTAATATGCGCGCACTGCGAAGCGTTAGGGTTATGCATCAGCTGAGTTGTGCGCGTATTAATTATATTTTATGGCTGATATTTCGTTACGGGAACGGTCCCATTTCGCTTGATATTTGGGACATGTTTTAACCGACTTTCAAAAAAAGGAGGGGTTATCAATTCGACCGTATTTTTTATGTATGTTACCGCATATCTCCGGCGTTTGTGGAGCGATTTGGAAAATCATTGATGCTTTCGAAAGAGTAGAATGTCAGTGTTGTCTCATAGAAATTTGGTTCAAGCCTTATCTTGCATGTGGAAGATATTCCACAGAACGAAAATAAGCAACAACAGAATAAGCTCTGCGGTTAAGGTTTAATAATGTATACACCGTACATTTAACTCTAACTCTGAGACCGAATTGTGACAATACTTATTATTCATCATTTCATCATCGCTAATGCAAAAATTGCGTCATATACATCATCCTCGATTGATAGGCCGTCTTATCATTCAACCAAATAGTCGTAGACAAAACAAACGTAATTTTCATATAGTTCCCGTCATTACTTTAAAAATTTCAACTGCGAAAATGAGCAATTATGAAGATCCAAGGCGAAATACACTGGGTTGGTCGCTAGTTGCTTAAAGAGCAGACTGCAAAAGTATTTACTCAAAACGTGTTCTTAAGTGACTTGAATAGTTCTTTCCTTGGACTCCTCATGTACCTACACCTATTATAAAAGCGTGCAATTTTGCGCAAATCACCCCGTTTTTAATAACTGCAGAATACAACGAACTTTAAAAAAAATGAGATTCAAATAATTGTGAGACGATGTACTACGCCTTCTCAATGTAATCAAAACTTCAATAATATGAAATTGCACAAAGTAATAGGTGTCAATAGATAGATTTTATTTAAACAAATTGCGTATTAACAAAAAGTAAATCTTTCAAATAATACGCAACATAAAATAATATATTTGCATTTAATTTATATAACATATAAATAGACAACGACGGCCATTTTCGCGTAGACCATGCAACACCAATTTAAGACGCAAGACCATGAAAATTTATATTAATTAGATATAAAAAGTATACTAAAAGTAAACCGTTGGCTAATTTAAATAATTATAATATTAATATTTCATGCACTTTGCACAGAACGGTTATTTAAGGTTGCGGAAATTAACAAATATGCAAATTTAAATAGATATATTTCGATAATGGAGTCCTGAGCAACATAGCAGGTAAAACTTAAGCAGGTGTAAGAATGAGCATAGAAAACTGGTATTAATCACTATTTATAGTCGCCAGAAATAGAATGTGATTATAATAGCTTTATGTTAAATGTAGCAAATCTTTGAAACTTAATTATTCTCTTAGAAAAACATAGACATAAAGGAATCCTACCTTAATTTTTATTCATGAACTGAAAACTGGAGAAAAGCTGACAGATAGATACCGTTTATTTACGAAAAAGATTTCCCCAAACCGAGGGTAATCACGACTCCAAATCGTAATCCTAACTAATATTATAAATACTAAAGTAACACTGTCTGTCTATACGTCTGTCTCTTCACGCCTAAACTACTGAACCGATTTGTATAAATTTTGTACAATTGTTTGAAACCCGAGGAGGAACATAGGATAGTTTTTATCTCGGAAATCCCGCGGAAACGGAAGATAAACGCGGGTGAAACCGGGGCCCACAACTAGTAATATAGTTTCTCTTTATAACACATTCTGTTTAAAAATTCTGCCACTTTACTGTACCTACGAGGTTGATTTAAAATTCGGACGCGCGTGCACCAATGAGTTCGTTATTTACGACTTGTGTAAACATTATTTACATCCCCGATATTTAAATAGCGCGAAACGTCGGCAAGTAGTAACTTGTCATACACTCGTGTGTTTACTTACAACTTATTAAATGGATGCAATAAAAAATCATGAGAAGTCTTTGATGGACGGCAATATGCGTCTAGTTATGATTAAATATGTTGCCTTTACTTTTTAATCATATCCTAACTGAATCAGCATCACAAAGCTTAAAAGAAATAAAATTTGGAGAATCCAATGCATAGAGATATCCACCAATGAAGGATTTTTGGAAACTATTTGTTATACTTTTTGCGAAATCAGGATTGGCCGCTACTATTTCATAATATTGAAAGAAATTCCAAGATTTGCGCAATTTTTCAGGTCAAGACCTGTTTCGTGTCTAGCCGACTTCCTTATTTGCGGGAAATATAAAGAATTTCTTAAAAAAATATCCGCATTCCTAACATCAGTCATGGTTGTCATGGTTATTTTGTGTAAGGCATTAAGAGATGGTAGGATAGGTAGCTTGAGTACTGGGGAAAGATCACCGACAATATGGATGTGGGCAGAATCCAAGACAAGATGCGATAGCGCATGAGAAACTCTTTTTGCAGTCCTACGTCATACTGCAATAAAACTTTTGAGTTATAAAATACTGAATGTGCAGCCCAACGACCAATTTAGATCCTATAGAGCTGCATAAAACAGGAGTTTGACGGTAGGCCGCCCGAGAAGGCGTACTGCCTCTTCAGATACCACTATTCCCACGGCCTATCTGCCTGGTGGTGGTCTGATCTGTGAGAAAGCAGGTGGTGGGGCCTTAGCTTTCGATGTATTAGAGGTTAGTTTGTAAAGACAACTAGACGGCAAATACTCCACTTCTATTCATAACTTTGACATTCTTAGAGCAAATATTCAGATAATCTGATCGCAGTTGAAAACTAAATTTCTGCTTTAGTAGTCTGTCTCATAAGACCTAAAGAGTAGTGTTAGAAAAGCTTGAATAAACCGAACTACCGACCGTACAGACAAAGCAGGAAATAATCATTTCTAGATTTTAGAAATCTGAATTGAATCTACAAAGCTTAGGTTTCTCTAGCGCACTACGTCCACTGAATTAAAAAAGCAATTGTGTGAAACCGACATCCAAGATTGTGAAACAATAAAACAATTGGCGAAAATAAATAATTTATCAACCTGTCCATCAAATCGGTATCGTGCTTGAGTAAAAAACTACTGAGAATAATTAATAAAACTTATAGAAATTTATTTTAAAAAATGCATTGATTTTATCATCTTCTAATTGTGACGATTAAGGATCAATAATAATATTAAATCGCATAGTATTTTACTACGAGGTAACTTTTCCTTTACGTATAATTTTCTTTCAGTGTGAATATTAAAAAAAAATGTATTAAATAATTTCTAAAATAGGATCACCCTAAGGACAAAAAAGTATTTGTAAATTCAAGCTTTAAGAATGTAAACTATGCTATTCGAGCGTTACGTATTTCGAATATTTCTTAAAACGTTCATGGCATGCGTCCTTTACAATTAATAGTTAAAAACAACACCGAAACTTAACCTGTTCAGAGGTAACATTAAAGGCATTTCCGAAGAGCTTTATAGTTAAGAAAATCCTGTAAAAAAGTGACCGTATATTTTCACCAACGAAGTCTAAATTAAGGAGGTACCTTACTAAGTCATGTTTCCCGAAGAAGTTTCACTTGATCATCATCTTTAAAATTCGAAATAATTTCCGTTAGTTTACTAAAATTAAGAGTCCTTTTGAACATATTTTTATCTACAGACAATATTACCAACATTAATTTAGTTTGAGCATTTTCTCCTAAAACGTTAGCTGCGTTGCGAGCGGTGTTAACACGGAGGTCATCGCAAACTTATGGGTTATCGCTAACTACTACCTAGTACTATAAACGTGTAGTTTAATTTGAAATGCACATTATGTTCATTAATATGACGATATAAAGATTATCGAAATATTCATTAGCATACTCGTACATTTTATTGTACATTTAGTATTTTATAACCCTACTTAATTTAATTACCTTTACTTAAAATCAAAACCGATCAAAAATTATCGTAAGTCGGAAGAATATTTATACAAATTTCGACGGAAACATTCCAACCCGAATCGGATTTGTAACTCAGGTCTGTCAAAGTGACGTTTCACGCGTATCGGGCGCCATGTTGTTTTCTTGAATTTTCAAAATAATTACAGATACAAATGGAGATGCTTTTGATCTTGCTAATAGGAAACGCATTTGTGAATAGGGGGTCTGGCTCAGCCTACGTTAACATATTGTCTTACAATACATAACAATCATGACACCACCAGAAACCTATTCACTATGCGAAGACGACACAAAACCACAGAACAATAGCGACTTTAAACAACCCTTTATCCTGTATACCAAGCTACCAGCTCGACATACATAATATATGACACGGCCATCCCTACAGACATACTACGTTTATCTATTGACAATTCTTTACTGCTATTCTCAATGGGACGTAGACCATATGACGTCATCATACATTCAATATGGCGGATTCTACGTCGCGACGGAGGGTACGCCATTTTTGTTTGACGAGGATAAAATGGGCAGTCGGTCAACGAAAACGCTATTATTTTATTATACCTCGACTGTATCTACTGTGCGGTTAGTTTGGGATTTATAGTTTTGTGTTCATAGAATTTAGACCAATCTAAATCTGGATTCTTATATTAGGGTTTCATGGTTGCAAAAACACAACTACCAGCAAATTTTACAAAGTTCTATTAATTTAAAGGTCAGGTCAAAATTTAAGTTTATTTCATAAATATAACGGGCTCAACCTTACTTGCCAGTTGCCACCCACACGCCTGTATGAATTACCAAGTTTCATTACAAAACATTTTAGCCTATAGCATAAAGGGATAGTCTAGCCTTCTAACATTGGATAAATTAAAAAAGCCGTTGTTTTGACGTACATTGCTCAGACATAAATTGCAAATATCAAAAAACTTTATTTTATACATAGCGTTTAAGAAAAAAAAAAGCAATTAGAAATGTATAGGTAAAATTATATATAATTTTTCTTACCTACGCTACGTTATGTCCGTCTCTACTTTTGGAAATCAGTCTTTAAAAACATGCTTTGGTAAAATAACCCTTCGGTTTATGATAAAACACACATACAACTATATACTATGTTGCATTGGCACGATGAGATCAAGTACAACGACCTACTTCTCGCCAGATAACGCAGATATTGCCTGGCTGATATTCTAAGCGTCTCGCAGCGTAACTTCAACACGTACCGGGGCTATATGAAACCTTGTCTCTAAGCGACCCGCTATAGCTAAACTATTTCGCCTTTGATGAAAAACTATAGCTCTAGAATTTTCTGACGTGAATGTAGATATTTTATAATTCAGGCTAGCCAAACCAAACCTATATAGGTATATCTTCCAATTTTGAGTATGGTATACTCTCACCCACCATGTGCCCACTTAGTTCAAACATCTTTGAACAATTCAGTCGTAAACAGTAAGCGGAGAGATATTATAGTATATACATGAAGGGCTAATTGTTTCAAGTAATTAGTATTAAACTGAACATTTTCAACGCCCTTACTTAGCTAATGCCCGATTCACACAGAGACCGGGCGCGGGTCGTTATGGGTGTAGGGCAGGGGTTTTTCTTTGTGTAATAATTAACATATTGACACATCGAAACACAACGCTGTGCTGAACTGCGTCAGAACTACCAGACTTTTACCAGACATTACCAGACTCAAGAAATTGTTCTCTTAAAACACGACCTGCGAAGATGTCTTGCAGCCCATTCAAATTGGTGAACGCAAAAGTAGTCGATATCATTTCGTATTTTGTACCGATAACGTAATATTTTTGAGATTTATATTAATTTCTGTATTCAATGTTTGATTTCAACAAAGGAAAAATTCGATGCGACTTGTCCTTTATGCATCTAAAATAGCAGAGGAAAAATGTGCTATCACTTTAGCTCCAATTATGAGAAGGAAAATTAAATACCATTTCCCTTATATGGAACAGGTAGTGACTTGATACCATGAAATCCATAAAGTTTAAATGATTTGAAATTAATATTACCTACATTCCACTTTAACCAAAAATTATTTTCAAATTTTATAAATGATAACTGCTATTAATATTTAACTTGGGCAAGAAGGCATGTTGATTGAAACTACCATTAAAAGTGCAATTGTACTAAAATGTTTTTTCTACCTCTATGAAATATATTATATTATTTTTTGTTTTATTTATAAATGTATTAATTTTCAATTAACATATCATATTTACATTTTTTCTATAACCACATTTATACATACTTTGAATCTTAATCCATAGTACTAATAAAAAAAGAAGAGTTTGTTTGAATGCTCTTATCTCAGGAACTGGTCCGATTTGAAAAATTGTTATGTGCTAGATATATGCCATTAATTGAGAAAGGCTAAGGTTATATACTATGGGAACAGTTAATAAAAATACTTTCTATAAGTGATATATTAGGAAGGAATCTTATATACTAATATTTATATGTATAATTTGCTTAGAAAGAAAATAAATAAAATCTTCTCATCATTGAACCTCCCATCAAGTTATCAATATAAGCACATTGACAAATGAGTTTATGTTAAAAGGAGACATTGAACTATCACCCTTCAATGTCAGTGATAAAATTAATGATACAATTAAAATTATTTACCTAATCATGAACACAGAGTAATTTGCAAGTAGTAATTATTATGCCTATTCTTTTTCTTGTATGTATAGTCACATAAACACTTATTTCAATAAACAGTATCATCTTTATGTATCATTGGACGATTCCTCAAAATCTCAAATCTGATGGTTTACCCAAAAATTAACTATCTTTGGTTTACCTTTGAGTTTTATACTCAAAGGTGACTGACATACTGATTTATCAGCGCAAACCAATGGATGGATTGGGCCGAAATTTGGCATGCAGGTAGATGTTATGACATAGGCATCCGCTAAGAAAGGATTTTGATAAAATCCTACTGGACGGGGAAAACATATATACGCACGTGAAACTGCGGGACACAACTAGTTTTATGTAAGAAACAAATTCTTAACTCAATTTCTTGTGAAGAAATGAGCTTAAGACTGGTAACAATAACCGACGGCGGCGTGATCGACGCGAAGCAATATTACCTACCTAGCTACCTAGCCGTGAGGCAACCATAAGGCTTGCTGGGCTAGTTAACTGCCTTCTTGGTTCAGTGGTAAGCATGTTAGGCGTTACAACCAAGAGGTCGTGGGTTTGATACCGGGAGAAGATGTGAACCAAAATCTTTCTCAGTGTGGCAGGGCATAGAAGGGTGATCACCTACTTGCCTCTATATAAAACTTATTCAGTGAAACAAATATTAAATCTACACCACACCTCAATAATGGGAATGGGACTCTACTCTTTATAACTCATGGGGTAAAAATATAAAAATACACATGGAAACCAAATGCTAACCTTAGAATAGGGGAAAAACCACTGATGTCACCATAGACTACTGATACTGTTAGGAAGACCAGAAGAGACCAGAAGACAAGGGAAATCTAAATAGAAATGCTACAAATAAATTATCAAGAAATGGATATACACAAAAACTTTATCTGTGAATTGTTTTTGGTTCAAGATCACCTGACACTCGCATCCAAGTCTATTTTTATCTACTTCTATGTACAGGCTGATTATTTTCATGACATCAAAAATAAATCTTAAGAAAAATATTTTGTTAACCTCACAAAAATCACTAATAAACATAATATCTGTTTAAATAGAACAAAAAGTTCAATGTTTTTGTTTCAAGTGTAAAAATAATTGCTGTATCATATCAAAAAAGCAAACAATTCATATTTTTATGACACCGCATTTTAGATATTTTTAATTGTAATTTTATGACCACTAACTTGTTACTTAATTATGTAATTATACTTTTATTAGTTGATAAATGTTTAGTAATTAAAGTCCATAGGATAAAATTAATGAGAGATAATTTTTAATAATTTATCAAACATGCCTATCCCACAAACAGAGTATCAACTTAAGATTTTAATTTAATGAATGACTCAATATTTCTGTAATGTTAAATAATGAGATTACAGAAAAATCTACTACTAATTTATACTATTTATACTCATATTATAAAGAGGAAACACTTATGTATCCATTTGTATGTTTGTAATGTTTTCAGGTAAAAATTACTGGACTGATTTCAAGTTCTTTCAGAATTAGAAAGTTTCATCTGTACTGAGTAACATCTGGGCTATGCTACGGGTATGACGCCACGCGGAACAGCTAGTATTATCATAAAATTGATGCCAAAAACATTTTTATATACAATTTTGATAACAAAATAATAAAGACTGTATAATACAATTTTTCATTGAAAATCTCAACTTTAACCAATAAGTCTTCACTTACTATTTTCCACTATGAAAATAATAAAAAAAAAACAAATACAAACATGCTGTGAGTTCCAAAATCAATATTGTATATAAATAGCATTGGCTTTCATTCGATTTGTCCATTCTATTTGCGGTCATTTGATAACATCACTTATGATGTCATTGCAGGCAACCACAGGATTGCATGATATGGAATACAGTAGTCAGACTGTCCGCAAGTATATAAAATAAATCTCAATGTTTATAAGAACTAATTGCAAAGAATAATTTTAAAGAGACACATATTTGTCTTAGTCCATTTACTAAAAGGATATGTAACTTTAAAGAGCTCCCAGGTCATACATTATCATTGTCACTGTAATGAAAATAGAAATATAAACTGTGAAGCTTCTCAGAGTAAAAAGTCTATTGAGCATTTGAGCACAAATATGGTATTCAAGTTAGCTAGTTAATTACTGTCTGCCAGATATCAGTTATTTTAGAATAAAAGCGCCCTCCATAACCTATAGCTTACTCCATAAATTGAATGTTTTAATGTTTCTAATTTACTATGTTCAAATGTTTTATACCATAGGCACACATATATGAATATAAGCAGTAAAGATATAAAAAGCAAAATGCCACAAATTCAAGCAAAAAACATCAATAAACATTGATAATTTGTTCAACAAATCCCAACACACAATTGATAGGAACGAGTAGCAAAAGGTCAATGTCTAATGTGGTATTAAGAGTTAGTATGATCATGTAAATTTCATGTAGTGTAATAACATGATAATGTAGTTCAATGCCACAAGGAATCAAACATACAAATAAATAAATATACATGTTAACAGTGTTATGAGAGTGCAGACTATTTTTTAACTGGCTTGCCAAAAAACAAAGGTTATTTTTCTCTATTGTGTTATTTTTCTGAAACATTCTGTGTAAAGTAAGTATGGTACCTTTGTGGGGTATTCTAAAACTACTTACAACCTAACGACTTTAGAACTACTTTAGATATTATATTTGAATAGAAAGCAAAACACACTTTTAAAGTAGACACATAATGCTGAATTACTATCAAATTACCTCTTTAAAATCTACGCAAACTTTAAATATATATATTTTACTATTTATATAAAATGTTGTATAAATGAACTTTAATACACTGAAGCTTACAGCAGAAATCTTGAGTTACTACTTATTATGACAACATAATTGTTAGTATTCCTTTTTAACTTTTTCTATATTTTTTGGGTTAGATTAATATCTTTTGTTAAAATTATGAT
>LQNK01001369.1:9089-47119 GCA_001586405.1 Phoebis sennae
TTCGTGTACTATGTTTTCCTTTTTCTAGGGCATTTAATTATTATTATTCTTAAATTTCACGTTTAATTTTACTGTTTACTAGCTGCGCTCCAGGGCTTCGCTCCCGTGGGAATATCGGGATGATATATAGCCTATAGCCTTCCTCGATAAATGGGCTATCTAACACTAAAAAAATTTTTCGAATCGGACCAGTAGTTCCTGAGATTAGCGCGTTCAAACAAACAAACAAACAAACAAACTCTTCAGCTTTATAATATTAGTATAGAAATAGTATAGATTATTGTACCAACATCGTAACATAATAGTTATTATTTATTTACATGTCAACGCATACTTGACGTATACAGTGACTCACATCCGTATTCACAAACAATATTATTAGTTCTCACCACGCACAGACCCTATAAACCTATTTAGAGACGATACTTGAGTAGCGGATTGTCACTTGGCGTTAAAATTAATTCCTTTTGAATTAAAGACTTGTCATTTAGAACGCATTGAATCTTACTTCGCATAATATTACTACTTTACTTACACAAGTATTGTTTGTGAATGGTGTCATAAACTATTACATTATTAGTACTGCCCTAGCTGAGTCGTCTATTTGTCGGTATCCCCACGATTTACATGGTATAAAGATATCGAGTGAATTACCAATTAATTGAAATTATAGGATGGATAAGAAAATAAACACGTATCACTAAAACATGTCCTACGATCGTCATACATAATGGTCCAATACTATAAATAAAATATGTTTACAACTTCAGCCTCGGACACTCCGATATTTTTCTAGATGTTAGATTTTCTCTTGATACCAGTTAGTGAAGTGATCTTGGTACCAGTACCAGAATCACTTTCCACTGTCATAAGTTATTATTTGTTCCTTTTTAGTGTCCTGTGAAGGGTGATCACATCATATAGTTACGATTCAATTGGTATATACATCATTAAAACTTAACCGCAGAACTTATTCTGTTGATTTTCGTGGAGTTCTTGGAATATCTTCCACATGGATGATAAGACTTGAACCAAATTTCTATGGGACCACACTAACACACTACTCTTTCAAATGCAAAATAGATCAGTGCATTAATTAACAACGTATTTTCTAGAACATGTATAAAACATAACCTTTTTAATGGTGTTATCATTAGCAATCAAAATCTCGGAATTTCCCATGCACCTCATGAATGGAGTATTTTCCACTATTACCGGCTTAATAATATGGTTTGATGTTATAAATGGTCCATCAGCATAATAGTAATATTGTTAGACGTAATGACATAATAATAAACCTTGTTATGGAAATATTTTGTATGTAAAGTATTGATCTGCTTTAGAATATAGAATCTATTTTTGCAATAAGGTAAAAAAAAATTAATATTTTTTTTAATTCGTCGCCTATTATCCTTATGATATAAACCTAACAAGTTTTGTATCTTTATACATTACTGATTTACTGGCGACCTAACCCGGCTTCGCTCGGGTGCAATGCTAATACTAAATATACTATAGAAAAACTGTGAACGTTGTATATAAAAATTATTACCTTATTTTGATACCATTCGTTGGGTGAAACGTCAAAAATAACAGTATATCTTAACTATTTAATGGATGGTATCATACATATAAACCTTCATCTTGAATCACTCTATTTATTAAAAAAAACCGCATCAAAATCCGTAGCGTAGTTTTTAAGATTTAAGCATACAAAGGGTCATAGGGACAGAGAAAACGACTTTGTTTTATAGTACGTACTACGTAGTGATTATTTGTGACGTACTAACTAGAGTTAAACGCGTTCGAAGCTGCCCAAGATAAAGTACTATGGCTTATCTATTAGTTGCAATTTTCTTGTAAGTTAGTTTATTTTTTAGATTTATGATCTTTTTAATTATAACTGTTTGTTCCGCATTCTAATTTTATTGCATATAATTGCATATGTTTATGTAAACATGGCCTGTGATACAGCAAAAGTTTAAAAAAATTCGACCGCATATTAAGAGATATTTTATTAGTAAAGTTTTATATTTTTTGTATGGAAAAAGGGTTGACCAAAATCTCACCCTGTGGGTGGGTCTTTACATAATACAGAATTTTTAAGCCCACGCGATTTTATAATCATTTATGGAGATAATTAATGAGTGCACTCTCAACGTAATTGACATCGGTTTCCAAATAAAGTTTACTGTAATATTATTTGAGCATCATTAAAGTATAAATATTGAGCAAGTAGCTGACCGTGGCGAGTTTTCTACACTACAAAGGTTGTCAAATATTGTCATAGTGCGGTGCAAATAAATTGGGAAACTGTACGTGCCTCTGTTGAACGAACTCGAATAATGCTCAGATGCCAAGGTCCAATTACACATGTTTATGATCGACATCGCAGGGGTCAGACCCGTGAAAACTTGCCATCTTTTGCGTAGAATAATTACTGTTAACTGCGCAATAGATGTCAAGTTTACACGAAAAATAACATGAAATGTATAGTTTAAGAATTAACGTACTGAAGAATAATGATCTATGAAAACTAAACGTTTTATGGGTAGGATAGGTACTGTAAACTACGCAGTGGATATTAAGTTGCGACGAAAGGTAACTTGCCTTTTTTAGTTTAAGAATTAACGTACTGAAGAATAATGATTTTTGAAAACTAAACGTTTTATGGGTAGGATAAGTACTGTAAACTACGCAATAGATATTTAGTTTAGACGAAAGATAATATGCCATTTTTTAGTTCAAGAATTAACATACTGAAGACTAATGATCCACGAAAACTAAACGTTTTATGTGTAGGATAATTATTGTAAACTACGTAAAAGATGACAAGTTTTCACGACATCTTAGCCTCTCTTTTACGTAGGATAATAATTATCGCTACGCAAAGGAGACAAAGTCTACTGGGGGACAGGTTAACTGAAATTATATAGTGTTAAAGACAGAGCTTAACGTGTTTTGACAACTGAATACATTATGTTTTTGACTAAAAATAATTTAAATACCAAAAAATCAAATTTAATTACCTCGATCTTGCTGAAATATTAAATTCATTAAAAAGTTTTGACTAATAGTGTTTAATATAAAATTACTTAATACGCATTTTTATTTTGACAAACTTACAAACGAATCTTGACGATAAAATGATTACAATCTCATAAGGATAATAGTGTGTTTGATTCAATTCATTCTGAAGATATTATGGATTTGCACAACCATATTTTTGCCATTTCAAACAGATACTTATTTCAATTTAATATTTGAAGTTGTTAAATCATTGGTACCCCTAACAATCTAAAATTCAGCAAAAAAACAGAATTAAAAATGACTAATCAAAGGAAAGTAACAAATGATTCGTGCTCTTAGTGTCTGAAGTGTCGATGTGTGGCAAACATGTCGACACATTGTTAGTGCTCTTTGACTAATAGAAGGTTATTTGATGATATTTGACTTTATATGGCGCAAGTCGAAACGTCGGAAGTTTATAACTATCTACTGTTAAATACACATCTTGCCAAATCCTAAATGTATTCATATTAATAAACCCTCTAGACCAGAGTTCCCCAAAGTTTTTTGTGTCGTAGATCCCTTGCCATGTTTTTCCGTGTTGGGTAGACCTCCTATTTACTGATTTCCTGAAAATTTCTAACTGTAGTGAAGTTTTATGTTAAAACTTCAAGTAAAAACACATGTTAATTTATTTTATTTCGCTGACGTAGACCCTTTGTAGGTTGTCATAGACCCCTAGGGATCGATATAAACCACTTTAGGAATCACTGCTCTAGACTATAGAACCTCCGTTACTGATGAATCATAACGCTATATTGCATACGCCAAAAGATATATGTTAATTTAATTACGATCGGACACTATAAGGAAATGCACAAATAGCAGCCTTAATGATAAAGACAAAAATAATTTTAAAAGCATGTGATCAAAAAAATATGCAATGCTTTGAATTAATGTATATAAAGGAGTTCTGAATCAAGAATTTTATCATTTTCATTGCGTTTTGTTTGATTTGTACGTGTCCATGACATATAATAGAGCAGGTATTCTGTCTGCATTAAAAAGTTATCTTGCAGATATTTACATTAACATAGTTCTAAAAAAATAGCTTAATTAATTAACACACTGTTTAACCGATAATTAATTCCTACTTTTGCGTGGATAATTGATAATTGATATTCTCTAAGGAAACGTATAAAACGGAGAATATTAGTACATTATTTGGGTGTTTGTTACTCAATAACGTCTCATATATAAACGAATTTCGAATATTTTTTTTGTAACCGAACTTGCGAAATCATCTCTGCTGACAATAATAATAAATAAGTGGTACTCGGCCAAGAATATTTGGGAACCCCTACTCTATACTGATACGGGTAATTCGTTTGATTAGATTATTTAATCCTATTTAACTGACCATAATACTGACCATCAATCATATTTTAGAGTTTTAAGGTGACCCTAGTTGTATCTCAGTATAATTATTAGTTACGACATCGTCTTGAAATTTTGAAACATTGAGCGTTGCAATTTTTGCAAAATAGTTCGCAGATAGATATCGATTACATTAATCTACCTCTCGATTGTAATGATATCAGAAGTACCAATTCATTAATTTTTATGAATTCATATTTTCCTTGAGCCCGTGAGACTCACACGAGAATGGCTAGACTGATTTAACATTTTTTGGATATGTTTGTTATTGTAAAGAGTTGGCTTTTATGAAACAAAAAATAACATGTAAAATTAGGAAATTTAAGAAAATTCTAAACTTTAAATTATTTTCAGGTGTAAAAGCGTTAAGACAAGATGAACGTAGTATCATTTACTTAAAAAAAATGTATATGTTCACAAAATAAAAAAAAGGTTTACAATTCCTTACAGCTCTTAAACTATCAGTGTTATTATTAAAACACAAATCTAACATTTTGAATCAAAATTTAAAGAAGTGCAACTATAAAACCTGTAATTATTTTTGACAAATATCAGACATACGTGACTGACATTTGTCTGGGTGACTGCGAAAGTGATAAGAAAAAAACTGCGTAATATTTAATGATATTATATTCTGTATAATATCATTAAATATTTCGCACTTACAACAATGTGTAAAGAATTACACATTGCTGGTAAAGAATTACATTAGTTTTCAATTTAGGCTCTATTATTAGTATTAGTTGACAATAACAAAATTTACGATTTGTATAAGTTTGAATCGAAAAACACAATAGATTAATATGTAGCCTATTGTATTCGTTCTATCAATTAATTTACTAATTGCATTTTAATAATTGCTGTTGCAAATTGTTAATTTTTAAATAAAATATAAGGAAACATTAAAAAAAATATTTGTTGTTACCTGCCAAAAATTATTATTATTGTAAAAGATATATGTATATGCAAAAATAAATAAATAGAGATTATTATTCGTTTAGGGTTTACTACCTTATTTTAATTGTTGTTCTTATGAGAATTTGTTATTAAGTTTGATTCACCGTTATATGTTTTTATCAGACTGCCAATAGTTAATATGTGTGAAATAAAATTCATGCACCATATTAAAGAAACCTGAAGACGTTATTTTGCATTGTTTTCGTGGGATTTATAGGAATTAATTTAAATATCATAAATGATAATAATAATGTGTTACTGCTTCCGTAAAACATTTAAGATTTCGCGAAATGATAACTAAAAAATGCATAATTTGAATTTTCATTATATAGTGCGGTTACAATTTTTAAGTTAATTAAAAAAATAAGATAATCTCATATTATGTGATATAATACATTTTCAATCAGTAAATATTTAAACACCATCATCAGAAAAATATATTACTGTTCGTCTTCTACACATTTTTTTCATTTTTAGCGAAACTTTTTTTTTCGGTTTTGCCGAAATATCGCGAAGATTTTATTAATCTTGTTCAAATTGATGAAGCGTGTAAAGGTGAAGATCCGCATTATATATAATGTATTACTACGATGCATTGCATATTTAGTATTTTAAGATACGAAATGTCAAATTACTTATCACGCAATGTACCTATTTTGATCCCGTGCTAATTTTTTCTTGTTAAGTAATCTTCAAATATTATTTATACAAAACTTGGCCCTAGTTAGAATAGAAACTCTATTTTTTTAATTTTTGATATAATACTTGCATTTTCACTTCTAAAACAATTCCAAACATTAAGAAATACAACAGTATCTCAAACTTTTGCAGCTTTAACATAGTATTCTATTGTATGTAATTTATAAACTGAAGTTTGTTTTTTTTAATTATTAAGTGAATAAAAAATTATGTAATATTGATTTTTAAGTGTCCCAAATTATAATAAAGTTCAGTTTGTTCCACAGAAATGCCTGATAATAAATCATCGAATAAAAATATAGAGATGCAGTCGTAACATTAATAAATTGGTACTCTTCATAAATCTGTTGTAGTTTATTGCAGTTTTACGATTATTTTCTATTGCAAAATAATGGTAATTGTTTCTTGTAATAATAATATTAATTTTAGTATCCAATTTAGACAATAATTTACGACTATTTCATTACCTTATATTTAACTTTATGAAAATTTATGTAATATAAAGATACATTAGGAACAAATGATGGCATTGTCCTTGAATTGATAGTATTTATTATTATAACTTTCTCAAATTCAAGAATATTAGTAACAATTTTATGTTCTCACATTTATTTAAGAAAAAAGGTACTTTAAAAAGTTTCTCCTCTCCTCGACTTTAGTGTGGTACTTGACTCAGCAAACGTCCTATCCTCGACTTAGTAAACTTGTCAAAGTTTCTCGAAAACACCATTTTTACCATAAGGGCACACGGGGCCGTGCCCAGTGCCCCCCATCTTCAAGGGGGCCCCAAGGACCAACAAGTTCTCTCACATTATTTTCTCTACCCTCAAAATAGTCAGCAGAATTACGCTTGTTTCGTTGCTCGAACGTCAATAATTTTCAGATTTATTAAATCTAAAAAGTTATGCTTATTGTTTATTAATTTTGTTTCCGAGTAGATACGACATAGGGGCCTTCAAGAGAAGAGCATATCACTCCTTAAAAGGCCGGCAACACACCCACGAGACCCCTGGTATTGTGGGTGCTTATGGGCGGCGGTAACCACTTACCATCAGGTGGACCGTTTGCTCGTTTGCCCCCTATTATATAAAAAAAAAATAAAAAAAATTAACGCATATGGTTATGTCCAGTCTAGAATAAAATTATGCGAGTATGCAATTTCAGTTCCTCTTTAATTAATTTCAAAAGGGCCGCAAATACTTATGTACCCAGGGCCCCGCATAGTCTAAGACGGCCCTGCCTGAAAATTGTAGCGAACATATTATTTATCGCAATATGTTAAATGTTTTAATGGATTTAAAACACGTGTAATCTCATTCATATATATCAAAAGTAATTAAACGTGAACTTCAGTTGAAGGCTCGCACAATGCATTACACTTCTTGTTAAATCATCTAATAGCCGTGTAATCACTCCCTATTACCAGTAGTTCGCGGTCATATTCAGGTTTAAGGTCTTCACAGATAACGTACCCATTCATTATATGGACAATGTCATAGGATACGTTAATTAATATAATATTATTTTAATAATAAAATTGGTAGCCCTGTTTGTGACGCTTCATGGTTAATTCTATCAGTTAAGTGCCCGGAAAGACAAATGCTATGTTTAACTTGACATAAAAAAAGCTTTGATTTGATAACCTAGAAAGGCACGCCTTGTATTCTTAATATTAAAAAATAATTATTATTATTTATTTGCCTTCACAAATAGTAGTGGAGTAAACTCTCTTAATTATTTTTTCTTTTATTAATATCAACCGCAGTAGATATTTTAATTATTTTCTCTAGATATCGAAGACCTTCTAGTACACTTTTAATTTATCCATCTAACACTTTAAGTACACGAAGATCAGCTCAGATGCTATCACGTATTCGCATCAGAATGCAACAGCGTCCATCAAGGGGTTTAAGTCGATGCCTTAAGTGTTCCTTACACAGTTTTGCCTTCAGTTCAACTGAGTAGATCGGCTTCGTGTATGTGTAATTTGGTCAGAGTCAAATCCAATCAGGTAAAACTTTGTAAATTGTTTGACCTGATCCGAGAGTGCATTGCAATTTGCACGATTGGCAAGTACTCACCGTTATAATTACCCCAATATAAAGCTGAAGACTTTGTTTCTTTGATCGAGCTTATCACATGAAAATCTAACGAAAATGAACACCTTAACATTATACTACAGAATCGAAACTGCGCGGAACTGCTATACTTGTAGACCATAAATCCGTTTTTAACAATAGTCATTAATAAGTTAATATCAATAAAAGGTCACATTTGTACCATCAAATATAATCGCATTATCTAGTTTGCACGAATATCAAGAAAAACCAGATACAAAAATCAATTTATAATCTTTACGTTATAATCAAAATTCTCCGTAACAATGAAAAACACACCCACATATCTAATAAGCACAGAAGGTAAAATTCTAGATTGAATGTTTTATTACCTTTACTGCCTTTGACGAACTTTTCATACATATCTAATGAATTAGTTACCATACTTATATTGATATTGATAATAATTGAATATACCTGCCTGGACTGTTTGTAGTGTTAAATATTTTTAAAAAGAGTAATTGCTAAGCATTACTTATGGAATAGGGATATCCGATATTTATTTTTATATACAAACAAAACAGAAAACAGAGAAGGCTGATATGAGTATGTGGGTACATTATATTATTCAATCATTTTGCATATGGTGCAGGTGACTTATCCAGACCATTTTTAAACAATAGTATTAAACCTTATTTAATATAATTATTTGTTTAACATAATTAATTGATTTTAGTGTCTTTGTTCTTTTAATTTGTTTCACAATTTTTTCTTCGAATTATATTTTACTGTATTTTGAAATTCGTTGCCCCATAATTACACAAGCAAATGAAACAAAACAATTGAAATTAAAATGTATTTTTCAATGTTTATGGAAACTAAAATGCAGAATTGCTTTAATATTTTCTTTATATTCTAGTTGCAGTTGCTTCATTTCCTGAGACGAATGTAGGCCCAGTATTTCGCATTATTAAAAACTAGCTGACTCCGCGGTTTCACCCGCGTATATACATATCCCGTTCCCGTAGGATTTTCGGGATAAAAACTATCCTATGTCATTCCTGGGGTTTTAAAGAATCTCTGTACCAAATTTCATCCAAATCGGTCCTGTAGTTTCGGAGTCTATTCATTACAAACAAACAAACAAATCTTTCCTCTTTATAATATTAGTATAGATATACAAAAACAATTAAATAAAATGTGAGCATACTGTATGTTAAATGGTTACATATCAAAAGAAGGTGATGTCTATTAACATTCTATAATAACTAAATCCAAATATAACTAAATCCACGTGGTTTAAAGCAAGCCCCACCTTCTCGATACACAAAAGGTAAACATTGCATACTCCGGCCGGCGATACGCGTCATTACAAACAGCCGCATCCCTTCTATTCCACACTAACACACACCACCGCATCCATTTAAAACCAACTGTTAGTTCCAACACGGTTTCTCATGACACGACATTGTCCATCACATCCTATCAATAGTCACCGCTATACTGAAGATGACACATAGGAGTATCCTCAACGTTTTTAAACCGGATTATAATATATTTAAATGTAAAGCTATATAGAAATACAAACGACGTATAGATCACGATACGATAAAGCGAAATATTACAAAATTTCAAGGTTAAGTTTAAGACGTTGCCACACTCACCCCAAGGTCGAAGGTTTCTGCGCTCGGCACAAAGTAAGTGGCTCCAACGCTGGTTCACTACTGAACGGCGACCGAACCGCCACAACGATTTCACAACCCCGTGTGGTGGTGTCTTAATAGTGATTGTACGTTTTAGGGACATTTTTCAGCCATGAATTTTTGATAACTTTAATTGTATGTCCAATGTCTCCAGGGGCAAAAGTTATCAGGTTGACAAAATTCGGACAAATTATAAATTGACATTTTAAATAATATTCTCCACTAAAAATCTACTTATTTTTCTGTATTTTATGGCAGTTCATAATATATGCAAATTAATTTTTTTAATAGATAATAAATATTTTTTACCATTTTGGTCATTTATAAAATTTAATTCTTCTTAAGTAATGCGATTATGATCCGGACACAATGAGAGATCGTGACAACCTTTGAATATAATTATATCCAAATCTGATAAAAAAGAAAATCTCAGAAATAATCTCGTTAAAAAAACAATTTTCAAAATATACGAACTGTATTTTGCAGTGAGAGCCTCGTTGGTTTACTGGTTAACGCATAAAGCGTAACGTAAATAGCTTCAAGTCCCTTCTAAATACGTCTTGGTCTGGCAGAGCATAGAAGGCTGATCACCTACTAGCTTATAAATAACAATTTTGATCAATGAAACGGGTCTATTTTCCGCCCCAATAGAGGATACAGACACTGCGCTTAATGCATTGCAAATTTAAAAATACATAATATATTACCTGCATAGATGTTATTGCCAGTCTAGACCGTGTTAGAAGTGCGGTGTTAATCGTTCAGATCATATATACACTATGTATGTATTTCTAGTTTATTTATTTTGATATTTTGCCTATATATACTACTTAATATTATAATGAAACATTTGTGTTTTTGTATGAATTCTTGTAATGTTTTCACACAAAAACTACTAGACTGATTTCAAAAATATATTCACCATTGGAAAACGGTATCTTCACTCAGTGACAGATTATATTATTATTATAGGGTAAATAACACTATGATAGTAATAAATAATGTAAATTATTTGGACTTAGCAATATATTTAAACGTTCAATACTTCGTGAAAAGTTTATTAGTTTGTCAAGTCACCCGGAGTTCTAGACTAAAGATAGTAGGTAAACATAATTTATTTACAATTCCGTTAATACTATTTTACTTATGTTTTCGGAACTTCCCACAGTTCACTTGCCGTGGGAAATAACATTTTTACGAGTTTATTTATTTAAAAATATTGTTTCTCAAAATATTTGTATGACCATGAATCTGTCATACCTTAAAATTTTTAGGGTAACCTTCGTTTGTTTCAGAACATCTCTTTGTGAAAATGATCACTATGTGGATTAAAGATGACTCGTCAAAACTCCGATCAAAATCATTGCATTCAAGGACATTTAGCACAACGTAATCTAGTCCCAAACTAAGCAAAGCTAGTACTATATATGGAAAATAGGTAACTGATAAACATGCTTACATACTTTTTTTTGTAAATACATAAATAGATAAACACCCAGATAATAGAACATTACAATGTTCACGACATCATCATTTTCTACTCGTGGGGATCGAACCCACAGCTACTGCGCCAATCCGGTCGTCGAATATAATTTAACGAAGGCTAATTTATAGCTCATTCTCTGTAAGATCTATTTTTGCTCTTTACAAATTTGTCTCCCATTGGCAACTATATCTTAACCTGCCAAACTGTTGAGAGCGGGAACCAAGCTTTGGTTATGCACAAATTGGACCAAGCCCACCGGGAGCTTAGCACCGAACATCGGAGTGAAGTAGTTTTTACCATGTTTCGTACGATAAGAAGTATAAATCTGCTTCCTTCCACTCCTACTTCTTTCCTTTTATGTCCGAAAAAGGTCTTGCATACATTTTTCTTTGCTTAACGTACAATTCTGTGTACACCTTCTAATTTGATATTACTCTACCAAAACAGAAAGTACGACAGTACTCAAACTTCCAATCAGTCTGGCAAGGCAGCTATAACGCTTGAGGTGTTAAATTGGTTCATATGCGGTAGTCACTCAACATCAGGTAAACGGTAAACCGCGTGCTCTTTTGCCTCTGATATGCAGCAGTATATCAATACATATTTGAAACGCTATCTAAACGATAGTATAACTCTTATATCTAATGTAGCAACGTAGTTCATCAAATCCTTACAGTTCCTACTTTAATCTTGTTTATATGAAGAAAGACTGTGCAATATTTCTACCTATAGGGTTCTGACAACCCAGTGATAATTCGCTTAGGTCATACGTCACGCTAAGGGACCGGTTTCGCAAACTGGGGACATGTTGTAAGGCATATCGCAATAAGAAGCTACGCATCGTTGCTAATAGAAGGCTTATACGAATGTTCTAGAACTTTTAATACTTAAATTAGATTAGAGATTTTCTGTTCAATATTAAAGATGAAGAAACGATTTAAACAGAATGAAAACAACTTTTGAAAACGATATAAAGATGGAAGGCTATGTTATAGGATCGAGTTCATTATTAAGTGCTAACGATTTGCATATGCTTAGTTATAGATACACAAATAAAGTGGAACTTTAACTGAAGCAACTATTAAACAGAAAAAAAATTGACTACCGTATTTACTATTTACTGTACGTGGAAGTAGATACTTATATACAGGTTCTCTGCAAGTTGTTAAGATGTAACTACTATTCCGAGAGCTAGGACCAGCTTTGGGGAGGTGTTTGAGGCAAGCTGAAAACTTGTCTGATGCCTCTCCTATTATACCCCGACATGGAACTGTAGACTTGGCTGGAGAGTAGCGGGACTAAGTCTAAATAAACCCCGAACATTTTTAAAAAATATATAAAATACGGGTTATTCGGAAATGTACAAAAATATGAGTCGTGTTTGTTAACGTGAAATATAGCCGTCTAACATAAGATACCACTAAGCATACATTCTCATATTTCACTATACGATGATATTAAACAGTTCCTAATTTTGCATCTCTGTACATTGCATCAATTCTTGCTTCATCTCAGAATCTAACGAGCCGAAAAGGAAATGTGATTGCAGCCTTGACGATAACAAAAGAAATTATAACCTTGCATTATCGTACACGATTTCGCCACACGTTAAATTAAATGACATTTTTTTGTTTGTAAATAATATTGACGATTGGGTCTTAATTGAATGGGTGTTACGTTTGTAATTAAGGTTGGTACAGGATTTTATTGTCAAAAGATGTATTCAAATTAACGTTATTAATATTGGCGATGTCATAAAAATATTCAAATCTTAAAATAGGAAAACAATGTACTAAATATGTCCTAAAATATTTAGAATGGATACTTAACCTGCTCTTCTTTTTCTCAGCAGCTCAAGAAACATAACATTACGGACGACTTATCGACCATTGTAAACAAGCCATGAGACACTGAACAATATGAGTGCCGACAGTTTACGCTTAGTCCTTTCTCACAACAACACTGACGTAAACGAGTAAATAAACGTCAAAACGTTATTCAAAACCTTTAAAATTATGTAGTTTCAACCACTCTACAGATTATATGGGATCAGTGGACACGTACATTGTTAAAAATATACAAGTATGACATTTGTAAACCATCGTCTATGTCAGGATCCTCACTTCAGTAAATATCCATGAAGTATAAACAATACATGAACTATAATGACTAATGATTAATTGAGCATATATAAACATAATTTCCACGCTACATTTTAATGAGCACATACTATTTACATACAAACAATCGATCACATATCAAGTCATGAAATATTACGACAACATCAGATACTAGCTGTTCCGCGTGGTTCACTCCTGTAACATAATGTTATATAGCTGCTGCCCGCGGCTTCGCGTAGAATTTGGTATAGCTAATATAGATCAATTAAAACTCTCACTGTAACTCTCAACTCATCTGGAAGATGTCACAGCGTAATATATAATGCCTTTTAAGCAATAACTGTGTGTGTTTGTGTGTGTGTGTGTTAAACTGTATCTTTGTGAGCATGTACGTATGTATATATGTTTTTTTACTCTTTCACTCAAAAAATACTGAACCGACTATTATTAAATTTGGTACATATAGGTAAGGGTTCAAAATAATAGACTTTTAATTCCGGATTTGCATTCACGGAATCAGATGTTACGAGCGCGGCTAGTAAAAAAATATACCTTTCTAAATTAATACAAGACATTGTTTTGGATCCAAATACACATAAAAACCTCCAGCAAATAAAAACATATCAGCAATCATACCTACATATAACAGTAGCGTATGATTTACCTCACCTATTTCAGTATCGACTGTTCTCTCCAAGGTCCCCAGCATCAAGTATAACAGTAAATCGCTTTTTGTTACCGATGCGCAAGAGTTGGGCAAGGCGAGCGATGATTGACTCCGAGTGGTCAAACTCCGTGTCATAATGCATGGATTACGTTTCCCAATTTTTACACTTCTTTTTTCAGTGTGTTTCAAGGTTATGCTCTGTAACCGTTGATTGTTGTGGAGCTTGTGAATTATTAAGAAGCTTAACATCCAACTAATATTGAGGATGTATGTGTGTTTGTTACTCTTTCACGCAAAAACTACTGAACTGATTATGATAAAAATTGGTATAAATATAGGTTTCAGAATACAAGATCAGAAGTTACGCGGGTGAATCCACAGTATATTTCAATATTTTTATACTTATACGTTTATATTGTAGTGATACCTACCACCATTGATCGCACAATAGTAATGACGTGCATTCTCTATGTATATAACATTTTGAACCTTCTAACTTTAAATCGAATAAAGAATTTATAAGAAAAAAACGCCTTTTCAACCACATTTGGTGAACAGATTTTTTATCTGTTTCGAGTGGTTTGATCTATATATAATTTAAGAATATTTTATGTTTAATTATCCGTTTACTACGAGATATTAAATGTAGATATTTCAAAACGATGAACCCAATAAAGTTATGCCTAGACTGTAAACATAGCAATGATTTGGAACCACTAAATCGCTCTCTTATTTTATTTTTGTTTAAATCTTAAGTCGGTGCAAAAAAATTTTATACTGAAAATGGTAAAGGTACCAACTTTGTACAAAAATAAAATAAAAGTTATTTTCTAATTTTGAGTGTGAGGAAGTCGGTTCTATTAATTTACAAATTAACAATACAGTTTAATTTAATTACAACAATTTCAATAAATATCTATTGCAGCTCCTGACGAACTCACATCCTTGTGTCAACTTATCATGTGTAAATTTTGCAGGCGCTATACAATTATATGTTGTTTATCAGTTGAATATTTTTGTGTACACGTACATAAAGTACAAAAGGAACACGTATATTCGAATGTTAAAAAAATAAAATCCTACTAATGAAGTTTTATAGAAAAACAGTAGTGAAAAGAGATTGGCATGTAACACGTTCACTAATGCCAAGAATAAACTTACATTAAAGTTAAAACTTCAAACACCTACCTCACCTACACAAGTAGATGTTTCAATTGAGATTTATAATTTGATAGTTACATACATAATGCAGAAGATCGGCGTGAAGCAGTATTGTTGCACTTTGTTTCATACGATGAGCACCCGGAGGCCTATATTCCCATTACTCTTTAATCCTCCTCTACTCCTCTTCTAATTTCCTATAATTAATCCTCGACTTTTTCTTCAAGCCGGCAAGGCATCTGCGATACTGTGATGTTGATGTAACATCAGGTGAACCACATGCTTCGCTTGCCTGCTATGACATATAAAGAAAGATTAAAATATAAATTTGTCGCCTACTACGACCAGGAACATGACAGAAAAGCATACTACCAAAGTTCTAATGAATTCAAACACCTTATATTGATATGCATGTAGGGCATCCGATGCTAACACTTTTCATGTAATTAGGCGCATGTAAATGATTTACTGTCTTGAAGACCTATTTTTGTTGTACATATAAATTGGATTATCGTGTGACAAATCAAAAGTTTGTAAGATGTGGTAACGAGTGGTTTAAGTGATAATTAAATTAATTACAAAAAAATATGGATACAAAGCTAGAATATATTGCTGAAGACTTAGGCAAAAATGTACAAGACTCAAGTAAGTGTTATTTAAGTAAAATCGTATACAATTTTTTACATCAATTTAATTTTACATAGATAAATAAACGACGTTTACTACATGTTTAACATGAATATTTATAATTGTTTCCTTGTATTATTTTTAAAACTCAATTGTATAAGATTTAGTTAAAATATTAACATATTTTTAAGATACAGCAGGATTTATTATAGGTACCCATTTTCTATGTAGGTGATGTCAAATAGAATTTCATAAATAATATAATTTCATAGATAATATGGTACATGAATATAGACGAAGTCATGACGGTTCAGAAAAATATATTTCATATCAGTAAAGGTCCCTCGGTTTTGGAGATATGTATTGTGTATTCAAAACGTTGCCTACTTAGAAAACGAGTAATAAATAGTAAGACGAGTACCTATAGTAGTTAAAACATACACAATTTGATATTTCAATGATTTAAACACTCAATTTAAAATATTTTTTCAAGCCTTATCTGAAAACTATACGCAAAAGTCGAGGACAGAGTTGAGAACAAAAATTATAAGGCGTAAAGAATTGCAGTTGTAATCTTTAAACAAAATTGCTATGGTTTTTTCAGATCCTATAGAAACATGGACCTTTAACGAGACACTATCAGGTCTAAGCATCGTCATCATTATATATTTATCCTTGGTACTGAAGATTTTACCTCGGTTTATGAAAAATCGAGAGGCTTACCAACTCAATAAACTACTGTCCATTTACAACGCGTTGCAAGTGGTTTCTTCATTTTACATAGTTTTGCTCGTAAGTATACTAAATGAATTGAACAAAATAGAATAAGTCTTTATTGTACTAAAATGTGCATAAAATATCACAGTAACAAATTACAAGCTAGGAACGTACAATCAGGCAACCTTAGGGTCTAGGAAAGGAATGAAATAATAAAGCAGGTGCAATCAACAAGATATATGAAATAATGTTTATTGATTTATAAAATTCCTTAACTATTTTTTGGGGAGGTGTTTGTGGCATGAAAACTTATATGTTGCCTCTTCTATTATACCCCGACATGGAACTGTAGACCCGGCTCGTAAGAAGCGAGGCTCTTTTTTAGTCCTAGCAGGTATCAATCCTGCAATAATATCAATTTTATATTATCGTTAAGTTTCCTCTCTCGATAAACACATCAAAGATAGAATTAGCGCAAACGGACTAGCCACTCACGCGTGGTGATAGGTTAATATATTATCCAACTACTATTTATTATATTATTCCGACTAGAAAAAAAGAAAATCATTTTATTTTGAAAATTATTTTCTATCTAATTAATTTCGATTCGATTTATTTTCCAATTTTCTAAGAATAGACATAGGTAATTCATGCATGTATCCCTGACTGGTACAAAACAATGAATGGAAATAAATAAATAAAACATTGCATAGCCACTGCAGAATACATAATATTGGAACATTTGCATCGTTAATTGTTTAGGTTTTCAGTCTGAAATTCCTGCATTAGTTATTAATAAATCAATGTATTTAAAATATCAAATTATGTCTAGCTTTTAGAGACTATATTATAGCTATAATATTATAACCCTGTTAATTGCCTCCAACGTTGTACTGTTTATAACCCCGTCTAAAACGTCTGTCCAAATTCTTTAAACATTAAAAAACAAACTTTAAAAATTGTTTTGCATGTGGCCTCAAATATATTATCCAAGCAAAGCCGCCGTTATGGTTGTTCTTTTTAAATCGAAATAATTTTTGTCCTTTTATTTCAGTATGCAAAATACATCTTTCAACATGGTATTATTACAACAAGATGTCCCAAAGGAGACGACTTAAGATCGGTTTGTATAATCATTATTTCTGTGTTTTAATTTTATTACTATATCTATGATTTATCCACATTCCACAGATATAAAATAAATACTTAAACATACATATTTATAACATTCACTTAAAATACGTTAAAGAATAACAATTTCAATGTTATTACTTTTGAGATTAAATAGTCCTAAATTTAAAAAGATCTATTATATAGCATGAAGATAGAGTTGTTTAAGTCTTAAAGTATCTATTACATTAGCGATCAAACTTATAACATCCCTGTTTATTTGGTGTCGAGGGTTAATTAAAAGAACCTGACATTATTTAATGGCTAGTTTCATAACATTTTTGTAATTAAATCAACTTATTTAACATGGTATACAATGCGTGCCTTTCAATGTAAATAAACGGCAATTAACATATTATGCACAACTCTTTCTTTCTGATTAACATTACCTATGTCACCTAATTTAAATATATTTTAAATGCCTAAGTTCTTCCTATACATTACCCTTTTTACATATCTAAAGCTCCCTTGAAATAAAGTATTTACATCACTCACATAATATCACACACACACACACACACGTCATCTATCGATGGGTCTGCCATCCAGGTATCACCTCTTCTCCATGTCCGTGGAAGACATCGGCAGATTACGTTGCCTATGCGTCTGCTGACATGTAGTGGGGGCTTTATACATTCCCCGAATAAGTTAAAAATAGACAGTGGAATTACTAGCGAGCTTATACGAAATTTGAACCCTTCTAAGTCCCAACCCTCTCGAGTGTTTTCATTTCGATCCAGTTCTGGAACTATCTTATGTTTTAGATACAATGCACTTGGTGAATTTTTAATTATTTTCAAAATGCGATACAAAATTAGGCATGAACTTAAATCCAAGACAAGACTATTTATACTCTGACTATTCTAGAAACGTATAAAAAATTTCAATGGTCAAGTGCGTTTTATTCGTCACTTGTCAAATATTCATTCATTCCGGTTTTTCCGCGATATGTCGTTAACCGGCTTAAAATTTTTGCAACGCTACTTATTATGAAATTCGGTTGACCTTGACAGATATGGTGGATCTTTTTATATTCCTTGACTACTAAAGTTTCCCTGCTAATAAAGTATTTATCTAATAATAATTTAATTTAATAAAGTTTGAGTATATTATAATAAAATACAATCGCTTTTATATTTTAGTTTTGTTTAAAATATATTTTACATTCATCATCCGTATATGTTCTACTCTCACTTACTAAACTAAATTTAGTGAAAACTAGCCGCTGCCCGCGGTTCCACCCACATTACTTCTGATCCCGAGTCAACTCCGGGACTAAAATTAGTATATAATATGTTACTCTAAACCCTTACCTGTATGTATGCCAAGTTCCATCGTAATCGGTTCATTAGTTCTTGCTTCAAAGAGTAACAAACACATACAATTTCACAAACTTTTGCATTTATAATATTAATAATTCCCTTACAGGTAATATCCGACATACTACCATACTTCATAGCCAAGCACATAGATCTCCTCGACACCGTTTTCTTCATCCTCCGCAAGAAACAGAACCAAGTGACGTTCCTCCACGTCTACCACCACAGTGCAATGGTGACCTGGACGTGGTACCACTATCTCTACCACCCGTGCGATCACTTCGTAGTGGTGGGACTGATCAATAGTTTCGTGCATGTGGTCATGTATACCTACTATGGGCTGTCTTCGCTAGGCCCGGAGTATGAAAAGTATTTGTGGTGGAAGAAACACGTGACCAAGGTTCAGCTGGTGAGTAATATTTTGTATCAGTAATGTTTAGAAATCCAGTAATGCTCAACGTCACATGCTACGCCAAAGAAATTGGAATAATAAATACATTTCACACTACACCATCTAGTCCCAAACTAAGCAAAGCTTGTACTATGGAAACTAGATAACCGATACACATACTTAAACATACTTTTTTTGTAAAAATATACTATAGATACATTAACACCCGGACAATGAAAAAATTACCATGTGATCGAACCCACACCCTCCGGCGCAATAGACATTGCCACATCCACTGCGCCAATCGAGTCGTCTCTAATATGATTTTCTTTATGATTATTTCCGCTGACCTAAATAAAACTTGTTAACAAAGAATAAGCAACCAAACCTTAAGTACGCCTGTAATACCTAAGGCATTGCTGGTACAATACAAACTCTAACAACATTTTTTTGGGAACAACACAGGTGGTATATAGCGAAAAGACTTATATAAAGCGTACGGTGGTTCTATCTCATCCATAGAATTTGACTTATTCTTTTGATCTCTTCCTCTCGCTCTGTACTAAAATAAAAATTGCTATTAGTCATCAAATCATAACAACTACAAAACAATCTTAACGAAGATCCATGGCACTACTTTTGACATATTTGGATTTTTGGTACAAGGCTATCATTAGTTTAAACAAAATATTAATCGTACCTTAAAATCAACCCATCCATTTAATATTTCTACAGATATACGCTGTTTTGCAAATTAAACGATTTATTTTGATTTAACAAACGAATTCATCACAAATGTCAGTTAGGTAAGCCAGGATATTACATACAAACACCACAATTCAATAATTTATATAAAAATAAGGCCATTTTCATTTAACATTTGTTTTACAGATGATTTTTTCTGATGAAAATAAAATAGATTATGCTTATAACACTACTTCTAAAATGAAATCTATAATATGTTAACTAAATAAATAAATATATTATATTTGTTTTTCAGATACAATTCATGTTGGTGATATCAAATCTTTACTACCAGCAAAAGTTAACGCCGTGCCCAATACCAGCCCCCTTCCACTACTTCTGTCTCTTCAGTATTGGCTCATTTTTCGTCCTATTCATCAATTTTTATCTTCGAAGTTATGGAAATAGAATGAAACGTGCCTCAACAAATGTACCATTAAGCGATAATTGTATTAAAAGCAATTAATTCAATGTTGACACAAAATAGTTCACACCTTTGACCACTAAGTCTAGACTCAAGGTAAAGATATATGAGGCACAATGTAAGTGCAATACCTATTTCCTTGCCTTTGTTTTATCGAAGAACTAGCTATCTAAATAATTATAATCAGGTTTTATTTCAAGGAAAGGCAAATAGGACTGAGCTGAGTTTGACCCGTTTTTCAAAGTTCATAATATAAATTTTAAATTCATTATTAGTCAAATTACAACAAAATATTATAAGCACTGTATATTAGGATTCTCAGGTAAATCTATGTAACTATCGAAATTGAGTTCATTTAATTTATCTTATAATAAATATATAATATAATACATGTCTTAATCTACTTCCTACTAATATAAATGCGAAAATTTGTGAGGATGTATGTATGTGAGTTTGCTACTCTTTTACGCAAAAACTACTGAACCGATTAAGATGAATCTAAAATATAGGTAAGGGTTCAGAATAACATAAACTTTAAATCCTGGAGTTGCCACGAGATCGGGAAGTACAAAGAATAAACTCGCGGGGCATGGCTAATAATTTATAAATAAATGTAGTTTTGGAAGACAGCCCCTCTCATACTTGTATCGATGAAGTTGGTCGGGAGCAGGATCTCTACAATAAACAACCATATCTTTAGATTTTATATTAACGTTAAAATTTAAACACTGCATGATTGTTATTATGTATTGGAATATTTTCAAAGTGTTTGTATCAATATATGCTTTTCTTCATAATATGAATATGCAGTAGCTGAAAAGTCCGATACTAAATCTAAGATTTGCACATCTAGACATAGAGATAAATTATTTATGTTTGATCTGCATAAAAGTTGTAGAAAATAAATATAATATGTCTATGTACTATTTTGTTTTTATTTGTCCATCATTCTACCCAATATGCCACTAGGCAATAACAGTATATTGGCAAAAAGGTTATCAATGTAATTTTTATGAAAATAAAAAGTATTATGACTCTAAAACTTTCAATAAATCGATACAACCTTGTACTTAATAATAAAATAGAGTCCAGAAATTAATTTTAATTTAACCGCCATTATTCCCTTGAATAATGATCTATAAAATAAATTATAAATATGCATATTTTTGCGAACATAATAAATTTAAGTAAAGTGGCCAATTGCGATTTAAATTTCCAAGTGGAAAGAATATTTTTATCTTTTCGCGATATAATGTGCATGCTGAGTTTACCTAAAAGTGTTTATAACATTTGCCCATGTTTATTTGTAACACTAAAACATTGTGATTACATAAATATCGGTAATCAAAAATAAATAAATATCGGAGTGATCAGTTCCCGTAAATTTAGAAACAAAAAGTATGTTTATTTTTTTTGTTGAAAATGCATGTGCATACCGGTTTCACGTAATTGTTTTCTGGTGTGGGAATTATACTATAAAGTATAAACACGCCCTTTGACAGAGGACGTGAGATTATTACCGACGCCGACGCGCCAATCGACACTCACCCGTAGTATTGTAAAACGGGAAAAGAATAGCGTCAGTATGCTAATAATCAGGTGTTCCGAAATATTTCTTTGTCCGGAACCACTTTTATATTGAGAGCAGGGACCACGAAGTAGCCACAAGCCATAGCGGGGGTGACAAATTTGAACCGCGGACCGCTGGGTAGAATAGCTACGTATTTAAAAAAAATCATGAGTCTTGTGCTAGCAGAGGGGAGGAGGGGAATCATTTTAAAACCTCGGTCTAAATACTTTAATCTTTACGGATTTAAATAGCTATATATGACTTCATAAATCGTTTTATTAATTTGAAAATCCAATCTTATAAACATTTTTTTATATTAATATACTGTGCACGGATGCCACCACAAATTGGGCTCTTTTAAATATTCTATTTCATAGGCACCCTTTTCGGACAATAATTAACACAACAAAAAAAGGAGATCTATAAGATCTCCTGTTGGACTTTCGTACTGTGTGGCGATTAAAATCGAGATTTACCACTCCTTGCGGGATGCTAATCTTTAAGTATTTATTTGTATTTGTATTATCATATCATAACTGTGTACGAACCTAGCAAAAGGCTATCTTTAACCCATAAAAATTAATTAAATAGGAAAGTTTAGAGATGTTTTAGGTCTCCATAGCATCAGCTGAAAGTCCTTCCAAACCGATTATAAAATCGGAAGAACGAATCGCAGATATAGGGATTTGTTTCGTTCAATCAGAGGTAATTCAATGTCAAGGGAGCTCAGCATGAGTCCCAGTTATAGATAGACAATACCAAATCACTCATGAGGCCATATATTGTGTACACAGAGTGTACCAACATCTATCGGATATGTAACCGCAACAGCGCCGGAAACGAAAGCTACGACCTTTGTTATATCGTTTGCTGAAATACATTATTTTAACAATCTAGTTCACCGATAATTGTATCGGTACCTTTAACCTGACCTTCCTTTATTTTACACTTAGGGGTCATCCCTGTGTGTATAATACAGACTTAACAGAAGTCAACCAATAAATGAAAGAAGTATACGCTCGATTTGTTAAATTGATTTATTGCAGAGTTCCTCTACACAGTAGGCCAAATCAGATTCGGTATAATAGTGCGATCTTTCATATTTACAAACTATACTTGTGTAAGTAAAGTAGTAATACTATGCGAAGTTAGACATTTCTCAATGCTTTCCAAATGACAAGTCTTTAATTCAAAAAATAAAACTTAATTTTAAACGCCAAATGACGGCACTCAAGTACCGTCTGAATATGTTTATGAAGCCCTGTGCGTTGTGAGAACTCATTATTCATAAATACGGGTGATAAGGTCCTCCTTCTCCTATTTATCTCAATAAGTCAAGCCAATTGCACAGCAAATATTATCGTACAAAAGTAAGCATACAGTACCTTGAGAAGACTTAGCTAGTCTACACACTTCAATGCTATTACTGCGATCATCCAGGGTATCCATCCTGGATCAGGGGACCCTTGACACGAACACTTACTACATAAATACTAGGAAAGCGCACATATCAATGGTATGTGCATTCTCTTTCCTATTAATCTGAGAGTCACCCAGGTCACCCGCTTCAAACATATTCATACATTTCGGTCCACCTAAAGACCGCGGAAAAAGACCTGCAGACACAGAAGAGACTTTACGTACTCTTCGAGGCATCGTGCGATTATATTTAAATACTATTGTTAGTAACATTTGTTTACAGTAGCTGAAATGTCAATGTCATGATAGTATAAAACAGTGGTGAGACAGGAGGGCCAGGAACAAAAGAAGAAGAAGTAGAAAACAGTGGTGCCGTCTATATAATTGATTATTGGGTATTATTTTGTATTTAGTCTTGAATGTTTAAGTATTAAATGTATTAGTCAACTTTGTATAATATCTAATATTGTTATTAATTATTATTGGAAATAGACATTAAGTAAACCTAACGAAATATATCGATTGTTTATGATATTGTCATTTACCCTCTCTTGAATGGTGTGTCTTTGACTATTATAAAATGGGTTGTAAGTATTGTACAGACTATTATGAAACATTGGATAATAAACATGTACGTGCAAGTGATGTGTATCATTGGAAACAATTCCCAACACAATATTAACAATAAGATTTTGTAGTGTGCAATTAATGACTAAACAACTCGCGTAACCATATAAATAATTTAATTTATATTTTCATGCCAAAATGGTTGAGTGTAGATCACAATATTGTTCTGGATAACACCTATTACTTAGCTATATTTGCAAATAAAATATTTGAATTTGAGGCATACGGATGTATCGACACATTCCTGATTCTAAAACTTTATTTAATACTCCGATAGAAAAAATATACCAATCATATTAATTTTTCTTTTACCAGAATGAGTAGCAATCCGGTTCTAATAACCATAAGGCATTAAATTTGTCACTATTTAATGGAAGCGACTCTATCTCAGAAACGAAATATTCTATTTTTATTTTATTCCTATTATTATTTTATTCAAAGATTACAAGTCACCCTAAAGTTGCTTAAATGTAGAAGTAAGTATCATGAACGGTTATTATATTTTAACAGATAGATGAATAACAATTTAGGACACATAGAGCAAAACTCTTACCCTTAAATATAGTTCTAAACATTAGCATCGAACATTTTTTGCCATTAGTTGTTTTTTTTGTCATTAGTTGTTTTTTTTTTTGTTTTTTTGTGCATGTATTCTCCCCTGTTTAAGACTACCGCTCACCCCACTTCCTATATCCCGTATATTTTTTACTACCTACAAAATTTTGTAACTGTTTTTAAATATTCACAGGTACAGGTTTAAATTAACTGATTTTTGGTTAAAGTAACCCGAAACAATGAATACACGCGATATATTCCTACAATTCCTCCTCTGTGATATTTCGTGATTTCATATTAACCCCACCCCCAAATTTCCAATCTCATGTGATTAATGGACTTGGATATGTTAGTTAGGCAGCACGTATAATTATCCAGCTTACGTCCAAAACAACTTCGCCAATCATAATAACATCGCATTATAACAAACAGTCCAAACACCGCAAAATTCAGTAGTAAATACGTCTAAACTGTCCCAAAAGCTTGCAAAACCTCCACACCGTCGGTTGCATAACCAGCTGTATGGAAACCGAGTGGGTAACCAACTAACCAGGTACTCACGAGTAACTGCACCTCCAACCATTAGTTCATTTTAGACCACGGTTCTGATAGGTCGTCTCCCGCGTTTACTTTTCTCGCAATCGCGTGTGATAAACACTTTAGTTTGACAACAACGATACGAGGTTAGTTTTAATTATAAATTAATATCTAAGTCATTTTAAAAAATGCTAACTGAATCTTATAATAGTAACCTAGATTCAATTATTGGAACGACGATTTGTATTACAGAATGTTTATTAAGCTAAAAATTTAATTTGATGACGACGGATTATTTTTAACCTACTCGTAAGATTATGCAAATAATATTTAACAAATTAAAAATAGTGAAACTTTATAATAAGCATAAGTACCAATGGTAGTACTTAAAACGATGACGAAAGAAATATTTAATTAAGAAGATATTTGCAGCATCTTATAATTCATACGATTTCCCTCTGAAACATGTTTTCAATTTTCAAGTTCAACTAAATAACTTGAATTGATGAAAAAAACATCGGTCACAAGTGCTGTCGATTTTACGATTACTCTTGGCTTATAATTTATTTTAAAAACCTATATTAAAACTAGATGTATAAAGATAAAAGTAAAACTGCCTATATAAAATCCATGTACTAAAAAAAATAACAGCAATTATCTCTTTGAAAAAGATAACTGTTCCTCAATTATGAACAATCACTCTTTTTAACTGTTTAATTATAAATGGTAACAACTTAACAATTTTCTTTGATATCTGACACGAGGCATACAAAAACATGATATGGTAATAACGTCTAATTGATAAATATGTTTTCGTTTACCTTTCTCCATCTCGATAAAGGTCTATTAGAATTTTATTCTCACAATTCGCAATTAGAAGATTCCTAACAATGGTGCTTTATAAAGATTTTCGATGTAATTATATTCCCTATAGTTTCAAAAGAATCTGAAAAACGTAGAAAGATTTATGGATTTATTTTAATTTATAAATATATATGAAAATTCTTGTTTTTTTTATATGCACCATTTTTTTTTCACTATGACTGCTAAGATATTTTGAATATTTTGTTAATCTTTTTAAGCTTTCGTGTCATTCTCACATAACAATCATGATTTAAATCAAACCGCAACAATTTTCCGCGGAAATGGGAAAAACATGTTTCCAACAATATCAGGATGAAACAGTGACAAAGGGCTATTAAAATTAATCGATTGTTTTTAAACAGTGCAATCTGAAACGTCATTTTATTAACGGATAGCGTAACTACATGGATAACCCAAATTGATTAATAAGATAAAAAATAATAAAAATAATAATAAAATTTATGGCATACATTATTTATTATTGTTCTGTAATTGTTTTACTCACAATAGAATTTATGGTTGAAAAAAGTGCGTGAAATCTTTCTTAAGATAGATACTATTAAAATTAGTATTTTTGTCATGTGATATTTGATAAATTTGAAAATAATAATATATATTATAATTTTCATACTAGAACAACCTCAGTTGAAAAAACCTACAGTTATTGAATTATTTAATACAATGCAAAATATTATACGCAAATGAATAGTTATCGTGTGAATGAATACGTTTTGTTAACATTACAAGATAATCGACAGTATTGTTGAATACAAAAATATTATACCCATCAATATAAAATGATATGTTTACTACTTATAATCGCCTAGTTCTTTAAAAAACTGTTTTGTATTGAAATGATGTAATGTTTTATACGTCAATGTAACTATCAATGTTATAAATAAATAATTTGTCTATGCTTTAACTAATTTAAATATCAGGAATTGATTCTTTAAATAATTTTGTTTTGTTCTGAAACATCACATGGTGGTCAATTAATTTGTGAGCCAAAAAAATATAAAGGAAAAATATAACAAGTATGATTATAATTAATCTTCCAATATATTATATTAAAAATAAAATAGTTTTCTTCTGCTCATCAAACATTATACTTGGAAGAAAATCTCAAGCTATCTTCATAGCAGTACTATTACGAAACAGCTCTATTTTTATTATTAAGTCTATTTCTGTACTATGAACCGTATTAAATTTTCTTGCAAAGTTATGGTATATGGTCCAATACTAGTAACAGACTTAAACACATACATAACATACATTTATACAGGGAAAAATTTATCAATAGCAACGGGTCGCCAAAGTATATCCTACTACTATTATAAAGGCGAAAGTTTGTAAGTATGGATGTATGGATGTTTGTTACTCTTTCACGCAAAAACTACTGAACCGATTGTGATGAAACTTGGTATACATATAGATAAGGGTTCAGAATAACATATAGGCTACTTTTAATCCCGGAGTTGCCATTTAATCAGAAGTTACGCGGGTGAAACCGCGGGGTACAGCTAGTTAAGTATATAAATGATTCGTCACTGGTCACATTAATAGAATTGATACAAATTAACACATATGTGATAATGGTATACATTAAACATACTTCTACATAGAAAGACAAAGAGGTCGCATAACAGTTTTACAAATTTGAATATTTTTGCGATCGCGACTAGTTTGCATCCTGTCACTTAAAAATACCCATATAATAGAATAAAAAATAAAGTGATATATAGTTTTTGGTCCATGTAAATGCATCCTTTGTTATATGACGCCACATATATGTAATCAAATATCCCTTCTAATATCTCTTTTTAATTTATAAGTGAATTTCACTTATAATTTTAACTGGACGGCTCCGAAAACGGTATCAATTGCATCAATAATTTATCCGATAACCAAATATTTTCTTTCTTCTTTCTTCTTCTTTAAATAGGCGAACTAAGATAAAGCGGCAAACTTTACCTTGAGAAATTGGCTTGAACACTTTGCTATCACTGAAAAATAATTATTCACCTTAATTAATTCTTAATTATTTCACACTAGCGACCCGCCCCGGCTTCGCACGGGTTTAATGGATGATATTATACATAAAAACCTTCCTCATGAGTTACTCTATCTATTAAAAAAAACCGCATCAAAATCCGTTGCGTAGTTTTAAAGATTTGAGCGTTCATAGGGACATACAACATGACACATGACAGAAAAAGCGACTTTGTTTTATACTATGTAGTGAAGGTGAATATAAATTTTGACATTGTTTTTAATAACACGATGACTTGACGTAAAAGTTAGAAAATATTTACGCCATGATACGTATTAACTTAAATTATTCATAGTATAAATATTGTACATATTCCTGCGTCTGTCTAAGTATGTATGCTTATATCTTTTAAACTAGATAACGAATTTGGATGCGGTTTTTATTATAAACTAGCTGCGCACCAGGGCTTCGCTCCCGTGGGAATATCGGGATGATATATAGCCTATAGCCTTCCTCGATAAATGGGCTATCTAACACTAAAAGAATTTTTCAAATCGGACCAGTAGTTTCTGAGATTAGCGCGTTCAAACAAACAAACAAACAAAGAAACTCTTCAGCTTTATAATATTAGTATAGATAGAGTGGGTCAAGAGCTAGTGCTTGTCACCGTTTATTTCCAATTCACACAGAGATTTTATATGAGAGATTTCATGTGAAAATTTTTCACACCAATCGTCTGATTAAACCCACGTACTTCCATCATGACGAGCACCCGCATTTAATGTGCATCGGGCATAAATGTAAAAGGAAAAATGATTACGGCATAGAAAGAACGGGATATGGGATACGGGAATAGAGTCTACGATCCCGTCATTCATACAAAACACATTATCGATTTATTTTGTAGTACTCATTGATGATATGGCTGATTAATGTGTATAACATCAATCGATCATGTTGATATCGATTTTTTGGCTTCATGCATGCATTTGTATGAAGATATAATGTCTTGTGGTTGACGGAAGTACGCCATAAGAGAAGAAATATGGATGTATTAGATACAAGGATAATCGACAAGTATAGTCCATTTTCCTGAGTGCATGACAGTCAGTATGAAAGACATAATTTTAATCAAATAAATTTTTTATGAAAACATTTGATTAATCTTGATTGAAGATGAAATAAATTAATATTCTCAACTTTAACAGCCATAAGATGTTAATTTGAAAGTAAAGATGGTATTATTTTATCTTACTTAAAGTAACATATTTTCTACGACACGAGTAATTTATATTTAACAACGTGCGAAAATATTGTGCAGTGAATTAAAGAGCTTATATAATAAAGTGTGTTATTGTTAAACATAAGCATTGCTGGTGACCTTAACCGTGAATGGAAAATTTGCATATAAACACATAAATAGCAACATATTACATAACCATGTATATCAACTTAATTATTTGGACTATCGATAATTATAAAAATACATGACAAATTAAAGGATGTTACATAACAGCTTCCTTCTATGAATATTTGTTCCTATAATTGCAATTATCTTCGCGCGTGCGTATATTATTTGTTCGAAAAAATCGCGTGTCTAAAACATTTTTATATTTTTCAAACTTTTAAAAATAAGACATCACTTATCACAAAAGTATTTGTTTGATAACATCAATGTAACTTTACTACAAAACTTACAACTTATAGTCTCATGATACCTAGAGTTTCAACAACATAAAATGTAAATTAATAAAGTAATATTTAGATTACCGTTACATATTATGCATCTTTCTTAACGTATTAAGATTTCAAAGCAAACCTTTACCGAACTTAGTCCGAAAGCCCTTCACCGTGCGTCTTTACGTATGACCGAGTTCAACATAACCATTTTCTTCTTAAGCAAGTATCTGGTACACTAGTGACCCACTGCAACTAGTATGCTTATCATACATACGTTAAGTGTCGACAAATTTAACCCAACGACCAAATTCTAGTTCCATAGTTTTTCTCTTGTTATATAAGAAACGGAAATTTTTCTTACATACAGTTTTCGTTACCGAAGTTTGTATATATTTATCAGTTTCGGCTATTGATTAAATATGTCCTGCAAAATGCATTCCGTAACATCTTAAAATTTATATAATAGTTTGATATTCAGAGGAATTGAATCAAACCGAGCTTTTTCTTTTAAAACAGTTAAAAAAAATTTCACAATTAAAACCTATCGTTATAAAACTATAGCTTGTTCTACTTAGAAATTACCTAACTGTATTTACATTTATTAATTAATTTCCTCAAATTAAAAACGTATGTAACTTATGATCTTCAATTATCTCAACATACTTTCATAATAACTGTATTCTTAGCTCAAAGCTGCAATTAAAAAGCCATCTAATTAATGAATAAGGACCAAGTTTATTGTTGTACGTAATATGTTGCAATACGTTCGTCTTAAATTGTGTGAAAGCCGTCTACTTTCCAAGGCGAATCTGATGATTCCGGGTTTATGGGGCAAAGGGCAGGAGGTGACGTACTCGAAATTTCTGTGACATTTCCGTAACTACGTTAAAATGACAATGACGTTTACTTGAGAAATAAACCGAAAGTATCTCAAATGTTAAGTTTAAAGTCTTCCGCTGACGTGAATATGTTGACGTTGTATTACTTTCAACGTTATTATTAATTATTTTTAATAATAATGCAAAAATATAAACAGTTTTATCTTAATCTCCCTATCTTATCTCTAATAATTGTTAAAGAATTACAAACATACATACATATATCCTCACAAACCTTTACATTTATGATATTAGTCTTAGGACAGTGATACTGAAACACTTTTGTGTATATGTCAGAGAATGTTCTGTTGATTATTTTTATAAATTAGGGTCTTTATTCCTAGAAGTCATATATTATTTACATCATAGCTACAAATTTTATGAACAAATACCACATTTACTAGATTTTGGGGATCAAGTTTAAGAAGACTGAGATCTAAGCCCAAAGTCACCTATATAATAGAAAAGCTGGGACAGTAACGAATGTAGCACAACAAATTATAGTGTACTACGCATTTGCCCGACTTGTCACTTCCTGAACGCACTATGATGTAACTTAATCCGCTCACTTCTATACGATACATTATAACTTCAAACACCAAGCCATAATCATTTCATTATTCGTTATAATTGTCTAAGTTGGGGGTACTTGCAATTTCGCGTGCACGCAAGATTCGAATTTGCATGATTTTAACACCCAGACTTTGGTTTTCGATTTTTTTAATGAATATCACATTTCATTGCCTAATACAATAAAACATTATTATTTATGTATAAAAGTATATATTTGATGTTTTATTTAATACGCGTAGAAAAAGCTTTACTAATAGACCGAGCGAAGCGAGGTCTCGGAGTCGAGATGGCCGGACGATTGTTAGTTTGTATTTAACTGGACGATAACTTGAGCATTGTTTATCCGATCTTGATTAAAATTTCATAGTTTAGACAAAAAAATGTAAAGTTTGAAGATAAGCGAAATCAGTCGAGGGGAAACGATGATAAGGGTGAAATAAGCGATTTTCATATCAATATAGCTGACTGTGGTATACAATGAAAGGTTATTAAGACATTACAACGCAAGGTCTAGCTCGCGGCGAGCCACTACTTAATTGTTTTAACCAACTTCCCAATTTACTTACATAAGCACGTTTTCAAATCGCCTTTAGTAACCAGTTACATTTAGCTCCCTTTATGAATTAAATCAACATATTTTTTTTCTTTTAGTATCTTCATCTATTCCTATCGTATACAGTTGCACTCCCTTAAGCTTCGTCCTTAAGAAAGGGTTCATTCATGGTTAAGAAAGTGAAATCACATTGGTAGCTTAACGAAATATTGTGAGTAGTTTGTTTTTAAGTTTTATTGCATCAAAATTGCTCTGACCCGTTAGCACACTTCGTCCCATGGTATTCGGAACTATTTACGCTAACATAACCAACCTGTTTCACTTTTTGTCTTACATTCATAACAAGACGAATAGATTTTATCTATTATTAGACGCTATTATTAGTCACGGCTGTAGTTTAATGAACGTGGTCTACTCCGAAAGTTATATAGTGCTACATAAACGTAAGCCAAGTAACTTTGCTAATGTTGTCAAAAATCATAAAGTTTATTCTCATTTTATGAAGTTATAAATTTTACAATTCATTTTTTATAATTCATACTAAACATAATATAGTTTTAAAAACAGGAAACCTTAAAACGACGCACTGAAAATATATAAATAAACTTACGCTCGAATTACGTGCTAAGGAACGTATAATATGATTACGTATTATTTTTACTACCTAGGAAATTAAGCCTTCCTTATAATTTACTTAAAAAGCATACTTTATTTTTCCTATCTCTTGTTTATTCGATAATTTTCAACTAATTGTGATTTGGAAACCATTTAGTTGAAAATTATTGCATAATAATTTAACTATCTGTAGGCCGCGGCTTTACCCGCGTATATATCTGGTTCCGATTTCCGGGATAAAAGCCTTCCTATGTCCTTTCTCAGGTTGCATTAGGGTCATTCAATAGGTGTCTCTCATTGAGGGTGTCTCTATACAAAACTTAATCCAAATCGGTTCATTGATACTTTCGCATCCTTACTTCTTACAACCGATTTTGTACTATATCTTTTATACTGTGTTTTATATTAGTTATTTTGAAGTTTTGGTCCAAAATTGAGCATTTATCCATACAGATAGTCGTCTATTCTGCATTCTTCTTACTGACAATAAAGACAGTGAATTGCTTATTACTTTGTTTCATTCAATTACAGGAAATTACCGACACCTTATCCCACGAGAAGATATGAAATATATTGAATGCTAATAACATAAAGAAATCAAGGACTTCACGAACAAATGTAATAAATATTTTATATAAACAATGTTCCGCGTTGAAGTATCAAAGTCAATGAACTTTTACAGCCAGAAAAGCTCAAACACTTACTTGTTGTGTAGATTTAGTATTTTGGTGAATATTATCTACGATAAAATGCTAAATTTAGATTAATATTTAACACTTACATAGATTTTAGATGTGACCCAGACAAGAAACTCAATTTATTATTATGTAATTGGGTGAATGCTTAACAATGTTTTGATAACTATCTGCATTTTGATGACTTTAATTTATTTTTTAAAACAGATGCAATGTGTTTTTAATTTCATACATAAATGCGATTTTCGTAGAGTATTAAATGAAACATTGTTTTTGCTGATTCTTCTATTAATTCTGTGTCAGTTATCATAAATATGGGCTCTATTTTTTCTTGCGCTACCATTAGTACATATATGTATAAGTAATAATAATAATTAATATGCTTGTCAGCACATCAAAATTATGCGGTCCTAATACTGTTCTTAGTAGAATGCTGTGTCCAAATTATTTTTAAAGTGTTTTATATATTAAAAGACTAGAACGCATCAAACACGCACTTAATATATGACTTTCATTATTATTGTCACTAGTATCTTACGTACAAACCAACAATTACAAGTATATCTAGAGTTAAAACACTACAAACTATAAATGATTCTTTTATAAAATGAATAACTATACCCTTACAATAAGAGTCATTTTCGTAAATAAGTCTGATGCAGATAAGTTGTCTAGAATCATTTTAAAACCTTAAGGTGATCTTCAATTCGCTTTGTTTTCCTGTCTTCTCCGTAAAATCATTATTAAAGTATTAAATGATCTTGAATATTATAAACGTAGTTTCAATTTTCCTTCTTATATAGATAATACTAGATGACCTAGGAGCTCGGCAAAATTATTGAGGACTTTATTTTGATGGTCATATATAAATTATAACTAAAGGCAACTTGTCAAATATATTCAAACCTTTCTCACACACAAATGTTATATCAAATACAGGAAATTGAATATTGTGAAAGCATTTGAATATAAATATTGTAGTCAAAAGTTACAGATGGTTAAACCATAGATCATCTTTAACCTCTATCTGTCCTATTGGCCTGAATTATTAAAAATATTTTATGATACGCATTAGAAAAGTCTATACTCATTTTAATATGCAAAATTAGCTATTGTTATTTGTTATGCGTAAAAATCATATTGTAATAATGCATAGCTTCATTGAATTGGAATTTGAGGCTGTTTTCGTCTTAAAATCTGGATCATCAATTTATACGCGTCAGAACCTGTTTGAAAAGTATGCCTTGGTGCAATACTGGAATCCATTTCTTATACGATTGATGGTATGCTTCTGGGTCAATGAATATTTATATATTTGAAGCTAATTTTGCCATAAACTTGAAACAAATTTGCATTGATAGCGTGAAATGCATTTAAAATGTTATTGATTGCTATTATGCATGTCGAAAGCTTTCTTAATGAGATCAAAATTCTTATTTTATCTAAGTAACCCAACTACGAAAAAATCTATATAACCCAACTAAATATGCAAATAAAGTTGTGATTAACAAATAAATAATTTTAATTTATGTTTTGACTGTATAGTACAGCAGAGATCAATGCAAGCCAATCAACCTGTCTAGATGCAAGAAAACTAACAAACAAAATTATTTCCTTTATATCTGAGTAGAATTATAAAAACAAAGACTGTTATATACCCAGTCAATTGTCACACAAATTGGTTATATTTTGAAAGTGGGCTAGCAGCGAAAGTGGTCACATGTTGATGCACGCACTATGATTTCCGCCCGAAACGTCGGCCATATTAACTAATTATAATTTTGAGGCCGTTTGCTATGATTACATAATACTTTATAGCGGTTTTATTGTCGCATCTGGAACCTTCTATCATAAATCATAAGTAGTTCATAAGACCGGTTGTGATACGTAGCTCTACTACTTAGATAAAAGCTCGAAATTTCGCCTTTAATAAATACTTACGTGTAGTATGTTGTCATTTAGATATAAGCATGTCAACAAGCACTATAAAATGACCTTGACCAACAGGTCAAGTTTAGCTATCAAGATAAACTGTGATATGAATAATATTTTACTTAATTTATAATGACACTCAGAACGATAAATTAAGCTCATAGTATTAAAAAATCAAATATCGCTGTATATGAATAAACTTCTAGGTTGTAAACCTGTAGGTAATGCGTAAGTTGTCGTATAAGTTTTAATGGCAGTGAAAGATGATAACATAATCCACCATTTGATTTAAAAATCATTGGCCCACTTCAATTTAGTAATAAGTATGTCATTTCGGGAACAATTAATGTAAATCTGTTAATTGTTTTAAATTGGTGTGTCGTGGTGAACTCTGTCTTCATGACGGACAAATCACTGTTATTGGTATGTTTCTTTCTTTTCTTTTCTTATAAAATCTCCCATCCTCGTCGCCACTTGAGGAGTTTGCGGTTAAGCGTATTGAAACTACGTAGCTCGACAGTAACTGACATTTATTTCCATGTACCTATTTATACACATTATACATACACTATATCAATTTATAAATAAATAAAATAAACAGGCGTATGTATCCAAAAAATTCCATAAGCTCCATCTATTTTTTTTATATATTTCTTTTTATCTTTCATTTATTTATTTATTTATCGTAACTTTACATAACATTTTTTATAACATAACATTTTATTGCATCTAAATTATACAATTTTACAATTATTAATCTATAAAAGTACATTAAATCTCCGTTAGCCACGGTTGGTTGCACTTAGTAAATTACTGTCTCCACCAGAGATCCACAGGTCCATGACCAACGAGATTGTAGGTATGTATTACCCTACGAGGTGTAGCTTGCATATAACTGGGGCATTGGGTTACATAGAAATACGCTGTTTGCACTTCGCAACACAGGCTCGGTTTAACGCAATATAATTTATGTATGACATTTTACTGGTAACGAGGAATACTAAATATTTGTAGGTTTCATTCTTAAAGTCCGATCTTGGAATTTAATATTTCACTGAATGTCCGAAAAAGTACAGTTGTGTTAATTACTAGCTAGTTCCACGGTTTCGTTCCCGTAGCATACTGTTATATAAGCCTTATTAAATCTAACACATTTTTTTTTAATTGGACAAAAGTTACAGACATTAGCTCGTTTAAACAAACTCTTCAACGTTATAACATTAGTAATAATATTAGCTTTGAAACATGAAACTTACATAAACATTATTGAATACTAGCCGCACCCCGTGATTTCATCTGTAACTTTTGATCCTGTGGCAACTCCGGGATTAAAAGAAACCGTAATTAAAACTCTTCTTAATATTTTTAATCGAGTATATTCTCTTCCTTAGCTATAGTTGTTACACTACAAAAGGTTTTTAGGTGTACCTGAAAGCCAGTACTTAATTTACACCTTACACTACATAATGAAACCTCATTCAAAGTCAAATAAACTATCATTGTATGCTTGCATAACTATTAAGTAACCTGCGCCCTTAATTTGGGTCTTTGTTCTAGTTTTCATCTCCTTCCGAATTGTTTGAGGGGTCACGTAACTATATTTTAAAAGTGATCGATATTTAATTAAGATAGTATGTGCTTAGAAATTGAAAAGTGTATTAAATGAAGCAATGAGTGAATGAATAGGTATATGAAATGCTGGCTGATCTCTGTAGAGATTGGCCGCCGTGGCCGAAATTCGGTTAGGAGGAACGATTTTTTAAGGTTTTTTTTTTCGTTTATATGAAATATTGAAAGTGTATTAAAGGTATGAGAAATAACTAATTACCTATGGAAAATATTCAAAAGTGTAGTACTTAAATAATATAAAAAAATAAACGGAATCTGCATATCTTGAAGTACTTATGTTCAAAAAAATAACTTCATAATCCAGAATAAAATAATAGATTCTGACACTTAGCCTACGACCGCTAAGCTATAGACCGAAGAAAGGAAGGAATAAAAAAGTTTTTGAAAATAATGCAACTAATGGTAATTGCTAACCTTTTAATTTTTAATAACGACTAAAGAGGTAATTAGAAATGTCAATGGTTGTATGCAATATGATAAATATTTAAAAAAATATTCTTTAAAACGTCCGATATTCAACAAACAAACAAAATTCAGTTTTTAATTTTTCAATTTAACTCCAAAAATAGGTTTCAAATTAAGAACCAGGGCAAAACTATAAGCAGCCTGTTATAATTTTCTAATACCTCTAATATTGTATAACATCTTCGCTCACCAAAATGCACTCCAAATCATCTTAAATGATTTCACATTTCAGGTCAATAGCACAGGTATTACAAATGATGGCGACCACTAAACACCAAAACATAGCATTGGCATACAACCGCAGTGGATTACATGAACCGACCACAAGCATTGAAACGTGTGTATAATTTTGGATAAAAACATCTCAAATATTGCAAGAAATTAAAAAATTGGGTCAATACAATAATATGCACTACTTGAACTATATCTATTTGTTTTGAATTCACAATAATAATAGTGTAGTACTAGAGTGATAATAGTGTACTACTACGAGTGATCATATTATATTCCATTCGATTGAATGAACCGGGAAGTGTCGCTTCCTTAAATAAAAAGAATAAAAACATAATACCTACTAAAAATCAATATTTAAAATAATCTTAACAAGCATCTGTTTGAGCCTTAAGGTCACACCAAAAAATTATTTAAAACAACACACCCACTAACATACGAAGAAGTTATAATTTAAACATTAAAAAACTTGACATTAACATGCATATTCTAGGCTGTTCGGGGCATTTATTAAATTTTATTGCTATTT
>LQNK01001369.1:47372-62133 GCA_001586405.1 Phoebis sennae
ATAATGCCGGTTACAGACCTTCAGTTATGTATATGTCGCAGTAAGATAGAAAAAGCCGTAACATAATTATATCCCTAGGGATATAATTATGTTACGGCTTTTTCTATCTTACTGCGACATACAGGGTGTCCCGTAATGAGTGAAGCATCTCTTGGGGGATGATAGCTGAGCTAATAATCTATCAAAAAAACCCCATATATGTCATACAAAAATATCACTGTTTTTGAGATATTGAGGATTTTGTAGTTTTTTCAAAAATGTTGACCTCACCCAATGTTTTACATTACTGTGGCCGTAATTCTTATTTGTTTTTCATAATTTTTTTACTGAATTTTCTTTATGAGTTGCTTTCTTGGATACATGCATTAGATATTAATAGAAGTATCAGACAACGGAAGAAAAAAAACATTTATTTCAAATTTTGTATAGAGTAAAATTTTGAGGTTAGATTTGATAGTCTGTGGTTTAAAAAAAATGTACTACACTGAGACGGTCAGTAAACTTAAAAACTTCTGTATTTAATACCAATTTCAAAATGGTATAAAAGTTATGGTTTTTCCCTATAGCAAAAAAAATATTGCAATTTGAAATCAATTTGGGACCTATTTTAATGATACATCCAGGATGATACTTAGTATGAAATGTTATTTCTTTACATGAAAAATAAAATTAAATGCTATTATTGGTCAATATTAAGGGACACCCTGTATATTTGATATACAGGGTGTCCCGTAATGAGAAAAGCATCTCTTGAGGGATGATAGCTGAGCTAATAATCTATCAAAAAAACCCAATATATGTCATACGAAAATATCACTGTTTTTGAGATATTGAGGATTTTGTAGTTTTTTCAAAAATGTTGACCTCGCCCAATGTTTTATATTACTGTGGCCGTAATTCTTATTTGTTTGTCATAATTTTTTTACTAAGTTTTCTTGATAAGTTGCTTTCTTGGATACATGAATTGGATATTAATAAAAATATCAGACAACGGAAGAAAAAAAATATTTATTTCAAATTTAGTATAGAGTAAAATTTTGAGGTCAGATTTGATAATCTGTGGTTTAAAAAAAATGTACTACACTGAGACGGTCAGTGAACTTAAAAACTTCTGTATTTAATACCAATTTCAAAATGGTATAAAACTTGTGGTTTTTCCCTATAGCAAAAAAAATATTGCAATTTGAAATCAATTTAGGACCTAGTTTAATGATACGTCCAGGATGATACTTAGTATGAAATGTTATTTTTTTCCATGAAAAATAAAAGAAAATGTTATTATCGGTCAATATTAATAAAAATACATAATCTGTAACGCGAAATATTATGTATAATTGCATAAATTTTCAAAAATTTTAAATAGAGCCGATATTGTACTATACCGTTGTAAACCTTAGATTTTACATGATGTGCCACATCCTACCATGGAAATAGCTGGAAATTTGAATTCAGCTCCCACTACACATATCATCAGTTCGATAGATCAATAATTATGGACCCGGAAATCTCACGCGATGTTGGTTAGTCTCTGAAAAGTTTGGCTACCATAGCTAAAATTTGGCACAAAAGTAATTGTTTTACTTTTAGATTTATTTTAAATTAATAAAATAATATTTTCATAGATAAGTATTAGAGAATATTGGAGAAATGTGAGGATATTGTAATGGCATACGATAAAAGTGGACATTAAATTTTATGAAGGTTTATGCATTTATACACAATGCATCACATATAAAATTATGAATTCTTATTAATATTGACCAATAATAACATTTAATTTTGTTTTTCATGGAAAAAAATAACATTTCATACTTAGTATCATCCTGGACGTATCATTAAAATAGGTCCCAAATTGATTTCAAATTGCAATATTTTTTTTTGCTATAGGGAATAACCATAAGTTTTATACCATTTTGAAATTGGTATTAAATACAGAAGTTTTTAAGTTCACTGACCGTCTTAGTGTAGTACATTTTTTTTAAACCACAGACTATCAAATCTAACCTCAAAATTTTACTCTATACTAAATTTGAAATAAATATTTTTTTTCATCCGTTATCTGATATTTCTATTAATATCTAATGCATGTATCCAAGAAAGCAACTCATAAAGAAAACTTAGTAAAAAAATTATGACAAACAAATAAGAATTACGGCCACAGTAATATAAAACATTGGGCTAGGTCAACATTTTTGAAAAAACTACAAAATCCTCAATATCTCAAAAACAGTGATATTTTCGTATGACCTATATTGGGTTTTTATGATAGATTATTAGCTCAGCTATCATCTCCCAAGAGATGCTTCACTCATTACGGGACACCCTGTATACATAGTTTAATATGTAGACTGTTTTAACAGTCGAATTAATCAGGCAAAACTTATGGGTTTAGTTAAAACTGAATCTGTGCAGTTAACTGACGATGCAATCAAAATATCATTTTATGAAACTGTTCATTAAAACTAAAGGTCTGTAGCCAGTATGAAACATTGTCTTCGTGCAATTTATTATTATATCATTACCATTCACTTTTTTTGTTAAAAAAAATTACAGATATTAAAACAAACTTGCTTTATCTGTTCATTCACTGTTCAAACAAACGCTATTTAATGATTGTTACATTTTATTTCGACAGCTTTTCTTACAAGCCCTAATGATAAGGTGGTTTAAATTAAATTTTTGCTCACAAATATCGAAAGTAATTCACATGAAGCAAGGAAACTAATATAGCAGCTTCTAATATGAGGAAAGGTCGTCATTGTAAGTCATTAGGTTTTTGCTCAGTCAGTTGAACCGCAGGTGACGAAACCTTCCTGTTTTCAAAGTACTAGTGTCACTTATACCGTATTGCATCGATGGTTTAGACTGCTTCCTCATCTGTCAGAAAGATGTTGGTACAACATCTACTTCTTATATTCGAGCGTTGAGCTTCATATTAAACAGGGGACTACAAATCTTTGATATAGTTCAGATATTACATAATCTGTTTACAAACAAATGCGGTCAAGAGTTTAAGTATTAAACACAAAATTATCTTTGTATCTAAATAATCTTCTATAATAATCCATAAGTTATTGACAATAATTTTAAAGGGTTTCGAAGGGAGTATATGACAAAGAGCCAGACAATAAGCAATAGAATAAGGTACGTAATAATTTCGAAAATTTATGTCAATATTAGTGTAACGTAGAGCTTGACAGTGATTTTATTTATGAATAAATGTCCAATTTAGTTGATTTTGTATTACCTAGTAACAATGCTTCTGTTAATATCTGTGAATTTGAAATTATTCATGCAAAGGACGCATCTTTTGTAATCTACTGCCAATGTAGGGATTTCCGAACGGCCCTCTTTGGTCCGAGGTATTTAGCACAGCTAGCGAACCGAGACTGTGTCGAAAGATCACGTTAATAGGCAAATATGACCTTTATGAGTGACGCTTAAAGTGCAGTCTTGCAAATATTGAATGAGTTACAGCCAATTGTCAAGATCTCTTGTCTTAAGAGTGGGCTAGTCAGTTGTTGCTACGAACTTGTGGTTAGGCTCTCAGTAAGTGGATAATGCTAAAATGTAGATACTATACGATGAATGGACGTTGCGAAAATATGCATAATGTATTCGGTGATAATGTTCGCTTAAATATAATGAAACATCGTTTACATAGTGGTCATATTAAATCAATGTATAATAAGGGATTTTAACTTGTCTTTAGAAGTATATTATCTCGATTCATCATTCAAAACGAACACTGTTTCGAATGTGCATTATCAATTCATAAAAGTTAAACATCTAAAATAGGTAAATCCTACTAATATTACCAATGTGAAAGTTAAGAGTACCTATGAATACATGTTTGTAACTCTTTTACGAAAAAAGTACTGGCTGATGATGAATGAAATTTTTATTAAAGTAGCCAAGTGGAACATTTGGACTGCGGTTCACCTGATAATATATTAATAATAACTTGCTACTTTATATATCTTTATGTAGGTATACAAAGTTTCATCCAAATGCATCCTATGCAAGGATCCTGAATGACTCATAGGCATTTTATGCCGGAATTCCCATGGGATCACAAGTTACGCGGGTGAAACAGCAGGGAGTGGCAAATAAAATATAAATACTTTAGCATCGTTTTCACAATATAACACATTGCGACGGACAGGAGCGCTATATTTTGAAACCGCGACGCAACCAAAGGATCTCGCCGTTTATCGTTGCAAATTCACGATTCACGCATGATATATATGCTTCGATTAGTTTATTGTCTAATTACTTTAATGTGGGTCACATTAACATTCGAAATTGTGAATTTAGTGTGATGAATTTGTTTGTTGCAACAAGCTTATCTCAGGAACTAGTCCGACTTAAATAACCTATTATTAATATGGAACGGGAACACATAGTATTCTATGTAGGTTTGCCTCTTACTGTTACGTGATATAGTTTTTTATAAAGTATAGATAGCTTATCTTACACAAAATGTATTTTTAAGCTCCATGTACATCTTAAATTTTGACGAAATACAGAATTTTGATATATCGTATATTACATTCGAGAACCATAATAACTAGACGCTTTGTCAAACACAATTCATTAGCAATTTGTATAGGTCCTCCACAAATTCCACACTGACCACGATATAAACCTTATTGGTTTACCTTGTATAGTTCTAGTAGGCCGAATACATTAACTGTCCCCTTAGGCTTCATTTAAATTGCTTTCTTAATTATCTATTCTTGTGTGCCCCCAAACCCTGAAGCCGAAGTACCCGAAGACCTGAGGTACTAGTATATTATTATATTATCTGTGCCTGAGGTTTCAAGCCTCCAGGCTCAAATGCCACTAAATGCTCCTCAAATTACTCAGCCCATAAAAGATTATATGTGACTTGCATAAAACCTATACTAACCAACGTGAAGAAATCAAATCAAATCTAAATAGCCCCAGCAATAGGATACAAGTTGAGAAACCATAATATGATCCCAATTTTAAGTGAAAAATTAACCAATATGTCATACTTAAAAGGAAATATTAAGTTACATTAAATTATGAATTATTATTTATATTATTAAATTTAAAGATTTATGACTTTAAAAGGCAACAAAACAACAACTGAAACTTACAAATAAAACTAAAAATCTCATGAATGAATTAAACAAATTTAGTATTGCATAAAATATGCACATACGATTATCTAATATAAATCAAATAAACATGGAAATTTTTGTTCATATTTAAGTACATATTTTAATCTTTTGTTTTTGCTCGTTGAATATTTTCTTTACAAAATATGATCAATGTATTTTAAAACATATACAGATTAGGTAAAAAAAACATAAACAGACTTTTAAGCACGAAATCGGGACACCGATAATATACCTTATGATGTCAAATAACACCTCATTCCAAAGGGCCCCGCAAACGTAACAAATTACATAACAGCCATATTTAACTGCATCGCATATAATTATTAATCCAATGTAATTACATCATCATGTATAAATCTAGAAATTAGTACCATAATATGTTAATGCCCTTGACTTCCGTAAAGAAACACGTTTCATAAGCTTACAGAAGTTTTCAAGGCCGCAGCAAACAAGAGTAAGTTCCTTAATATGCATGAAAGTGAAAGCCGTTAACATTTTTAAATAACAAATGAAATTCTTGATCTTCATAACATTGTTACAGTCTACATCCTTCCTTATTAAAAGGGATTGAAGTCACATGGTTTTAAAAAAAATTGAAAAAGAAAGTGTATTTGAGCAGATATATTTTTTAACATTTACGCATTTTAAATTTCTATAAATTAATTTTGATCATTATGAGATTTACAAGAGTGAGATCACGTTTACAAACAAAAAACAATATTGTAAAATGAAATAGTAGACTACCACATCATAAAAGAATGTAAGCTCATGTCATATTTGTATTTGAATTTTTATTCAAGCTAACATCGACATTACATTTCATCGAGGATACAAAAAACATATATTATGTCTCGAAACCTTAACTTCTAAAAACAGGAATTTATGAAATTAATATATACTTTCAGGAATTTTCTTACATCGAATAACTTTAACATTAAATTATGCATGCAAATGTATTAGCATTATATTATTACATTATATATTTTGTACAATTTAATTTAATGAGTTAAGATTAACATATACGTTTTTAAAACTAAAATTAGATATTAAAATAGCAATCAAAAATAAAAAAGAATATCTCCGATCTAAAAATAAGCAACTCTTAAGTACATTATTACAGGGTCGGTACGGTATGTCTTACGAGGCTTTTATCCTAAAATTTATGAATAGGCATTTCATCTATACATATAATAAAACAGTAACCGAACCATTTCTGTACATTGAATATTTTTCAAAAAGAGTAAATGGTATGCAACATGTATGTTCTATAGATATCAAAACCATGGTTAGATTTTTTTTTTCTGTTTGCCTGTTTGTCTGTTTATCTGTTTGTCTGTTTATCTGTTTGTATGTGCGTCAATCACGTAATAATCACTGGGCAGTTTTTGATAAAATTTCACATGCTAATAGATCAAAATTAGGTGCAAATTATAGGCTACATTTTATTTGAAAAAAATAATTTCAGGGGTGGCTCTCCATACATGTAAACGGAGGGTAAAAAAATAAATCCGCGAATACATCATTAAATTTGATGTCATTAGATCTTTAAAAATGAAATAAAGGTTTCTAAATACGTTTTTTGCTAAATTAAATATTTTTTGAGATATAGGCTTCTAAAGTCGTGAAAATGTCATACCACTTGACAATGTGAGATTTTTACTTGCGGTCATGTCTTTTAAACTCTTTACGTATAGATACGGTGAAAACACTCAATAAATTCTCAAAAACCTTCACAAAATATATAACTCTTCGCCCGCGGCTTCGCTCGCGTGTGCTACAACTTTCTGTATTTGGAAGAGGCGCGCGCACTGTGAGATTTTGGTGAAACCTATTTCCATAGAAAATTATAAAAAGCCCTATAGACATGCGCATATAATTATGAGCGGTCCTGCGACCGTCATTTTTCTAAACTTTTGTCGTGCGCCTCTAAAAATACAGAAATTCGCAGCCCACGCGTGCGAATCCGCGGGCGGAAAGCTAGTTTAAGAAATAAGAAACAATAATAATTATCTATCTACTCAAAAAAGGTCTGGTTTAAAATATTTCTATACACGAGTATACATTTTTTCCATCCGTTTTTACTATAATTTAAGCACTAGGTAGGTAATTAGAATTAGTTCAACGGTCAAGTTATGCACTACATTCCAAGAATTCATAATCAATAGCAAAGATCAAATTCGGTAATTATTTTTATAACAATCATGCAAAAAATATAATTGTGTGAATGTAATACAATTCAAAATAGGTCTACTTAAATTAACCTTGTAATTTTGATATTACAAATGTATGACGTAGGATTATGATATTCGAATTAATAAACGCTTGACATATAAAGCGCCCCACTGCGCCGCCCCATGAAAACAAAATGGCGACGGGCAGGAATAGACAGGGGTCGGAAAATGAAAAGCTCAGTTGCGACCGTACTTTATTGTGAAGTGGTTGTTATTTAAATATCCAATTTTATTAAATAGGAAGTGAATTCGGACGTTGCTCTGCCATATTATTTTATTTTTCTTAAATATTTAATTCTTTTGTGATTATATTGTTAAGTGATTTGCGGTAGTGGCAAACACAGTGAGTTTTATTTTTTATTAATTTATATTATTAAATATTTTATGGCTATTCTATATCTTGACCAAACGAGTACAAATAGGTTTTGTTTTTCATTATTATGTTTTTTTTTTATTTAAATAGGTTCAACGGCCCGACATGATTATTGAAGTAGCGTTTGGAAATTTATAAAATCATTTTGAATATAAAAATTAAAAACACAAAGTTTTATATAAAATTATTTTAAATAAATATTCGAAATGCAACGTTAAAGACGTTTATTTATAAAAATTAAGTAAAGACATTTATTTTGTATCTTTTTAATTATATTAGTTGCCTTTCTATTTCATTTACTTTTTATCTTTGTAATTTTTTTCATCTCTATGTTGTCTATAGTGAATTTTACTTTTTCTTTCTTTCTTTCCAATACTTATTAATGTTGACGACAAATAAATATTGTAAATATTGTTGTCATTCAATCATTCATATAGGAGAAAATTCTCATACTATACATATATGAGAATTTAGAAATTAGAAAAATTTTAATTAAAAATTTTAAAATTAAAATGTTTTATGTAAACTAACTAAATTTTAAAATTAAAGTTTTTATGTAAACCGACCAACTCCGTCTAGAACATTTTTTTAGACCACAGACGATCAAATCTGACTTAAAAATTTTACTCAAGACTGAACTTGAAATAAATATTTTTTTCTTCCGTTTTCTGATATTTCTACTGCTAACAAAGCAACTCGACATAACTACTATTTAGAAAAATGAAAAAACAAATAAAAATTACGACCACACTTATACAAAACATTGGGCAAGGTCAACATTTTTGTTAAAACTACAAAATCTTCAATATTTCAAAAACAGTGATATTTTCGTGCGACATATATTGGATTTTTTATATAGATTATTAGCTCAGCTATCATCCCCCAAAAGATGCCTCACTCATTACGGGACACCCCCTTCATACCTACATTTTAATCATAATAGCATCAATATTTTTATTACCTTATCTAGGATGCAAGTATCGTCGATTTATTAACGAATACTTTTTTGTTTGCAGAATCTACAGAGAGCCACATTTTAAATAAGATGCAGAGAAGCCTTTTATGACAGAAGAATAGAAACAAATAGTAACGAATTTGGCCACAATGGCACTATCGAACAACTCCATCGGAAAGACCTACCAACGTTTGTTCACAGATTTAGCTGGTAAGTGAATTAGCAACATTTTATTTTTATTTTATATTAGCTGTACCCCGTGGTTTTACCCTCGTATATATCCTGAGCCCGTGGGATTTAAGGATAAAATCTAACCTATGTCCTTTCTGGGGTCTCAAACAATATCTACAGACTTTCATGCAGACAGTGGTTAAGTGGTTTAGACGTAAATGATAGAAACAAACAGACAGACAGAGTTACTTTCGCATGTATATAATATTTAATATTATTTACAAAAATACCTACATAACGTATGGAATAAAACAAATTTAACTTTTAATTAAATCCCTTTAAAGAATTATTCTCAGTTGCGTGTAATATGTATATTTTATCGTTTTATGACAAAACCATTAAGTATTTTGAAATAAATATTGGGTATCCTAAATAAATACTCAATAGGCTATTTTTGTGCAACTTAAAAATATAATAATGCCATGAACCTCTTACGCCATAATCATGAATCATTCCTTCGTTTTTGTCACCTAAACCAGGAACGTTTTAAAACGTAAAAACCGCACATAATTTTGTTAAAAATTGGATTTGTGATACGATTTTCATAGACCATACTCAAAATTATTTGACGCTAATTATTTAACTTGTTAACGCTGCAATTAATTGTTTATACATGAATTTTTTAACCATCATTTTTTTGCAGATTAGATAAAATAATTCATCATAAAATAATTCAACAGGCTACAAAAAACTAGATATTAAATTAAGTTGTCATATTTTTATTCCTAGGACATTTATAAAAAATATTTGCATAGCGAAAGCAAACTTTTAGCGATAATCTTAAACTTTTTGTAATGTAATTCTATTTTTTATACTCTTATAATATTTATCCAAGGTCGCCAATTGTAGCCGTAACGTGATATTATTTAAGTAAGGTATATTTACGTATTTAACTTTTGTTTGAGATACCTTGAATCTACGTTTGAAATATAAATGTTTATAAGATAATTGTAAAAAAAAAATTGGATTTTTAGATACGATTCGCCGTTATATTTAATAGCATGTAATTATGAACCTTGAAATGGATATCTTTTTTCATTTGTTATTTCTTGATTAGGTCATTATTTCGACCTGAAAGAGCTTATGTAAAAAAAGCTAAAGAACAAAAAATATGAAAACAATCGAAAAATTGTACCGTCAAAATTAAAAATAAAAATCAAGATTTCTTTTTATTAAAAAAAATGTTGGTTATAAACATTTTATTTCATACTTATCAGGTTTATTCCCATCATAACTAGTACTTAGGTATACGATATAGTTTTACTACTGGGTGTCAATAATTGATATCTATATGTAAATATTGTTATTTAATGTCATTTTTAAATAGCTGCGGTTAATATAATCAACCTCAGCAATGGAAATATGCAAGTACATGTATAATTAATGTGGGAATTAACCGTTCATTTGTTTGTGGACGTCAATTCATGTGTTAAGCACGAATGTTTATTTAAATTATTGTACAATTTAAGGATTTATTTGTTAAACAATTTGTTTTATTTATTCTTGTATGCAAACTATAAACGTTAATTAATGTAATTATATTAATTATCGGAACAATAATTCTAGTGAGATCATATACTTTTAATAGCAGACAAAGTAAACGGTACATGATTACCAGCAGCTCTTGAACATCCGTAACACCAGTAATGAATAGAAATTAGAAACAAGAAAATGCTTTTTCCTTTAATATCTTCGAAGGCATATCTTCTCTCATCCACAATGTCCGATACTTTAGATTAAAAGTTTAATATAGATATGACGGTTTATACTTACTGCTTTTAAATCTATATAGACCGAAGGAGAACCTCCGAAATGGCCCGAAACTGTGGGTCTATAATTATACCGAGTTAAAAGCAGTGAGTATAACCCGTCTTAATTATGATAAATTATAAGATAAATAAATAAATAAATAAATATTCCTGGACATTTAACACAACGCCATCTAGTTCCAAACTAAGCAAAGCTTGTACTGTGGATACTAGATAACTGATAGACATACTTAAACATACTTTTTTTTATAAATACATACATACTATAGATACATTAACACCCAGACAGCAGAAAATTAGAATATTCATCACATCATACTTTTCTGCTCGTGGGGATCGAACCCACACCCTCCGGCGTAATAGACTATTGCTGAACCACTGCGCCAATCGGGTCGTCAAAGTTGGCTCAGTTGTTAGGTATATCAATATAAAGATGGCTCAATACACAACCAAATAATGATTTTCATATTCCAGACCCGAGAACAAATGACTGGTTCCTGATCAAAAGCCCAGTCCCTGGACTGACGATACTAGGGCTATACCTATACTTCACATTGAAATGGGGACCGCGGTACATGGCCGATAAGAAACCGTTTCAGTTACAGAAGACATTAGTCGTGTACAATTTCATACAAGTCTTAGTCAGCATCTGGTTGTTTTACGAGGTTAGTAATTGTTTCTTATAATGTATTATAATATCCACAAATCTAAATACGCACATCGCTATTTCAAACAAAGGTACATTTATTTCTATTACTGATTAGTAACCCCACCAAATTATGGAGCGATATATTAAGGTTCTTTGTTTTTATTCTTAAAAATTATGATTATTGGTCAATTAACAAAAAACAATCATTTGAAGGCATTTGAAAAGATCAAAGAAAACTAGCTCCCAATATTGTAAAGTGTAAACGCTTTCTGCTCCAAAACTAATGATATGTTCTATTAATTCCATTACTTGGTAACAATTAAATAATTTATTCAATATTTGCTGTTTATCCCAGGAATATTCATAAATCGTACTCTAAAGATAAGCGTCTACAGGTCGGTATCATATGCATCGCATTCATTATTCATAGAAAATGTGATCGGTCGGCATGTGTACACTTAGCTTAAACGATCAATCACATAATATAATTCCATGTAGAAATTTTGATGGTATTGTTTATCCTATACTATATCCTTTGTACTAGTAGCTCGCTCTCAAAAAATTAATTGTATTTTCTTATCGATTTCAGGGCCTCGACGCAGGATGGTTGAGATCTTACAGTTGGAAATGTCAACCAGTTGACTTCTCTAGAACGCCTGAAGCGATGCGGGTAAGATTTATTTTATTAAGTTATGCATGAAATGAATTGCGGGAAGTCTATTTAGATACTGGCTGAGCTCCGCGGTTTCATTTCATTTCCCTTTCCCGTCGAATCTTCGGGATACAAACTATCCTATGTCATTCCGCAGAAATACATCCAAACCAGTCTAGTAGTTTCGGATCCTCAATTCAAACAAACAAAAAAATCGAACCTTTCCTCTTTATTACTTTGTTGTCCATGATCAAGGCTCTGTTCCAATAGTAAACAAGGTTTAATTCGTCTATGATACTATTACTTATCTATGATGTACTTATTCGCAATTGGAATTGATGATATTAATAGTTTTTTATAATTTTATACTGATATCTAAATTATAAAAATTAATGAAACCAAAACGCATAATATAACGTTCAATATAATATTTCAAAAACTTGCATGTTTTTAAAAAATATCAAACTTATGAAATACAACTACAGTCAAACCTGGATAAGCGAGAGTTCAAGGGACCACAATATTATTCTCGCTTATAGAGGTTTCTCACTAACCCGAGTTTCTCACTATTGCAGGTTCATGAGTAGCGTTTCTCACTAATAGAGGTGTACACAGCAATAACGAGTTACAACAAGTCACGACATGTTATGAAATGTCACTGGATAGGCCTTCCAAAATAAAACAGAGGTTTCTAAATAGGTTTTTGGCCAAAGTAAATATTTTTCGAGAATAGCGATTCTAAAGTCGTAAATGTGTCATACCGAGCGACAGAAAGAAAAAAAAACTTAAGACATGAAATATTTCAGTGGTCCTGCTACTGTAATTTTTTAAAACTTTTGATTCGCGCCTCTCTAAAAAACAGATATTTGTAGTCCACGCGAGCGAAGCCGCAGGTGGAAAGCTAATAATAAACAAACTTGACTGTCGCTTATAGAGGTAAGACAAGTAGAAGTCTCACTTATAGAGGTCCATGAGGGAAAAATGACTCTCCCTTATCGAGGTTTCTGTCTCTCGCTAATAGAGGTTTTAGGAGCTAAAATTGACGGGACCTGGCTATTAATCTCACTTATAGAGTTTTCTCACTTATCCAGTTCTCACTTATCCAGGTTTGACTGTAAATACTTTCCCAAACAGGCCTTTGACTTCATTCGAAACACACTGAATCATACAAATCGAACCATTGCAAAAGAAAACTAAACGCATTCCGAGAACTCAAACTTGCAACAAATAATTGCTTCGAATCAATGCATTTATAATATGCATGCAAATCAAATCATGAATTTGGAGGGAAATTAAAACTGTATCAAATATCAATGATAGTAATTGCTGTTTTGACCTAGTGTTTTGAAACATCCGGGATGTACATAATATTGCATTGCAGAGCATATAGGTTGGTACCTGTACGTCCGATTACTACAATCACGATTTATGATTCGATGCGATTGCGTATTTGTAATATTATTATAAAATAAATATATGTTTACATTTCGCAAAGACAATAATAGGTATTAGAAATACAAAATACTATTTATACAAAAATGTACATACTACAGATCCACTGAATTAAAATAAATATTCATTTGACGTTCATAGTAAAAGTTAATTAAAGAATGTTAATTCTACCTTTATTGTATTTTAATTAATTGCCTGGGTACGTAATAACACCTTACAGAAATAAATTGTATATTAACGAGTCATGTGCGTTTGTAATTTATCTTATAGTCTATTACAAAACTATAAAATTGCAATCAATATTTACTAAGTATAATTATATTATTACGGGGATATAATAACATAGAATATAAAAATAATTACGATGTAGAGCTGCATTAATTTGATGACTTAAATCTGAAATTGCCAGTATAAGGATACAATGATTTCTTCCGTCCTCTAATATATCAGTCATAATTATAAAGAAAATGTAATATACATTTTTACTCTCCCGGCGCAAGTAATACAGTCTCTGCAGAAAAACCATCAACATTCACCCTTTCAGATTTCTGTCTTTAAATGATTAAAATTACGAGAGTAGATCCAAAGAGATTTCCTGATCATATTAAAAATAATTAACACTTTCTCTATTTCAGGTAGCACGAGGTGTCTACGTGTATTTCCTTGCGAAAATGACAGAACTCCTCGACACGATATTCTTCGTGATACGGAAGAAGGATCGCCAAATAACCTTCCTCCACCTTTACCATCACACAGTGATGCCCATGATATCATGGGGAGCGACTAAATACTACCCAGGAGGGCATGGAACCTTAATAGGAGTGATTAACTCCTTTGTGCATATAATTATGTACACTTATTATATGTTGGCTGCTATGGGCCCGCAGTATCAGAAATTCTTGTTCTGGAAGCGGCATATTACCACACTACAAATGGTAGGTTGATTATATTAACATTAAGAATTTTACTAGAAATATATTATATATAGATGTATCAATAATTCATTAGTATTTAAGGTTACATTACAACAGTTAGTCATGTCTAGAAGAATTAATAGTCCAAATACATTGACAATGTTTATCATTGGTTTTCGTAGTTTTACCTACTATAGTATAGTACTAGCTTTCCGCCCGCGGCTTCGCACGCGTGGGCTACTAATTTCTGTATTTTTTAGAGGCACACGACAAAAGTTTAGAAAAATGACGGTCGCAGGACCGCTGATAATTATATGCATGTCTATAGTGTTTTTTATAATTTTCTATGGAAATTGAATATGGAATATAATAGAAATTGAAAATG
>LQNK01001370.1:0-10749 GCA_001586405.1 Phoebis sennae
CGCGAGAGCACGGAGCGCACGTCGTGCGTGAAGCGCAGCGCGTCGAGCACGGGCAGCAGGTTGAGCAGCGCCACGTCCAGCGGGTCCGAGAACCACGACTTGATTGGTATCGCGTTGTCTATGGAAAAAAATATCACATTAGCACACTGAGATCAAGTGTCATCCGTTCCAGAGAGGAGTCTGCATGTGTGTGTAGGTATGAAAAGAAGGGTACATTTTTGAATTTCACTTCCATAAGTACTAAAAAAAATATGTCATACTAATAATCATCACTGTGACATAATTAATTTTACTTTCTGCTAAAATAAACTTGAATTATTGGTTAAGATAACTATGAGATATATGTTCTTTACCTGGAAAGTCCCGGTAGGCCCCGGGTGAGTTGTCCAGAATGAATACCCTGTTTAGGTCGTCGCATATCGACGATAGATTCTTTGTGTAGGAGCCGTGCTCCGGAGTGCAGTGTTGCCTGGAAACAAAAATAATTACCCATTATCGTTCATGTCCGAAATATTCGTGGCGAAAAAATAAAGTATAAAAAACATTAAAAATAAAATATGGTAAGCCCATAGGCAATTTGGAAAATAAACGTTTTGACTTTTGACTTTGACTTTCATTTACAGAACGACTATGATTTAAGCGACAGTGTCTTATTTTGACAAGTTAATACAAATCATTATAGTCATTAAATTATATTTCATAATCAACTGCCTTTTTGTGTTAGGTGAAAATTGTATTTTAGAAACAGCCCACATTTTTTAAATAATTTTTGTCATACAAACTTATCAGTTACATCAAAAAGCTATTAAAACTATCACCAAAAAACATGTGAACCGAATTTTCTCATTTCCGCAGCCTACGTCATTCCGAGATAAAAAGAAAATTGTTATCAGAACAACAAGCTTATCAATTGTTTCCTTATTTCATGATTATACCGTCAGATTCAATTATCATTATTCAGGTGCAATCTTAATCAATGTTATCATCATGTCATTTGTGCAACTGTGATAGATAAAGATAAATTCAATTAAATATTTTTTTTATCCACACTATTACTGACCCGTAGCACAATATTAAATAGCTTAAAAGTCTGTTAAGATTTTAATAATAAAAAAAGGCATGTCTGCAACTCAACCCTAATCTCACCATGTTGGGCGATATGACATATTTAGCGTATATCTCGTAAAATATGATGAATTTGCGTCACGGATAGACTATTAGTAAGAGGTGATATGGTACTTTTTATAAGAATTTAACGTGAGCAAAGCTGCAGGCAGCAGCAAGTTTATACTTATAAATAATTCCAAGTCATATATACTTATATATGACTGGGAAAACAAATAATACCTGTAAAACCGCCGCCGCAGTATACCTCTTCCGTTGTCTAGTTTATCGGCAACCGCTGCCCCGTATATCTCCATTGACGCCGTGAATACGACTAGCTCATACCACTGTGACACCTGCATCAAAACAAGTATTTGTTTGAATAAATCTCAATAATTATATTTACAATCTATATTATCAGAATTTATATATTTATGCCGATTCAGCACAATATACCCAAATAAGCTCAATGGCGAATACTAAACCCATAGACATAAAAAAACATACATTTTTTTGCATGAATTTTATGCAAAATGCAAGTTAACAAGGCAACTTTTTGTAATAATATTGTCAGTCTCTCTAAGCCAAAAAAAAAAAAAACAGACCATTTTAACAAAAGTAATTAAAACCAGAGGCCATAATATATTATGTTTAGTGACATGTTACATGGTTTTTTTGTGTTTGTTTTTATACCATTTTCAAATATGTGTTGATAGATGCTTACAACTCTAATGATTAGTTTCAAAATTAATTAATTACTCATGTATTAAATTATTTGTTAAAGGTTAGTCTGCCTTCTAAACAAGTGAAAAACATTTTGATATATGATCAATTTCTATTTAGGGACAAGGTAGACCTTGACCTTGAGACCAAAGTAAAAATTCACTATTCATTTTACTGGGATCAAACCCAAGGATGGTTGTAACGGTAACATGTCAACCACTGAACTATAAAGGTGGTATTGAAGTTTGATACTCACTATATCCAAAAAATAATCAACGTGCGGTCGTTTGTGAACAAAAAATCTGACTGGATGCTTATCTATAGTAACTTTGAGTACAAAATCAGGTGGGGTGCCGGGTTTCACTGTCGGCCGCAGCATCGCATCGTGATGCGAGTGTATTAACGTCTCGTCCAAATCCAGTACCAGCATTTTTCTTTTCACAAGACCTGGAATTTGTGAAAATTAACATAAGAAGTATTACTTTTTGTTACTAGATTATAATCTAATGATATGTGAAAGTGTAAACAGGGTTAGATCTATTATTATTTGCAATTTTATGCAACATATACAATAGAATACTTATTCCTATTGTCTGGGAATGTAAATTTTTGTATGGCTTGAATTTAAATCTGGATTCGACTCAATCATATAAAATATAGAAGTTTCTTATTTCAATAGTCAAAGCAATATTAGTGGCAAGATGTTTTTATAATAACTGGTAAACCTATAAATCAATAAGAAATAGAAAAAACGAAGTATAACACTTGTGTAATTGTCTCATAATTTCTCTAATGTGTTAAGGAAAGATCAACAGAGAGTTACTCAATTTGTTTTGGTATCATTTTGTTGAGTAAGTTTAATTGTGAATTTGAACACCATGTTATCAACCGGCACCAAACGTTTATTACTTTTTAATTCAATGATATTTTTTATGTGTAAAAAATCAAATTCAATTTCCTTCTATTTTTACTAGCAAACAGAATCGCTTCTAAGCTAGGTATACATTTTTTTAAATTCCATTGGTATATACAAAGTTGAGTATACTTTTGATTGGTCAATTTCTATATATAGTATGATTAAGTATTATCAAACAAAATATCAATTCTATGACAATACCTTGAACTTGCAAACTATAATTCTAATAAGATTATTATTATACATATCAAGAACAATGAACAGGGAAAATTTGTGAGAAACATACATAAATGAATCACAAATAATTACTTCTCATTGTGATGCAACAAAAACATAGGAAGATTTTATTTCAAGTTGTTTTAAGTGACCTATCAATATTCAATAATAAATGGGTTCATGATGTTGGGAATACGGAAAATATTTGTAACGATAAAAAAACTATTACAAGTGTAGGTCTTAAGACTTGTTTTCATTCATTCATCCAATAGAGTATAAATTATACGGGCACACTAATATAAGGACAAAGTTATTACTTATTAAATGATTTTAAAAATTATTGTATACATAACTGATCCTAAATAAAAATATATACAAATGTGTAATATGTTAAAATAACAAAGATCTTATCTTTAAAATGCTTATCAGTATTTATCATATAATCTAATAAGACCAAAATATTTATTTTAATGTTAAGTTCATAATGTGGTAACATGTAACTGTTTACCATATGTTTATCACCATTAAGCAATGATACTCATTTAATTTAGCAGAACAAATCAATGTTTTGTTTGAAGAATTGTTTACAAGATAAGCAAATCAGTAATTGACATGCGTTATATATGGGAAAATGATAAGAAATAATCCTGACACGTTAATATTTTTTTGTAGGAAATTTATGATAAGTACTAAATTTATGTACTGATAAATTACTTACTCAGCCTGTGTCTAGATACTGGAGAAAGTGGGTATATCTCATATTTGACAGATTGATATTGAGCCAACTGAAAAAGCAAACACCACGTGAGACACAATAAACGTAGGAACCATTTAAGCGCACTATAACAACCGCAAAAAGTTTATATTTACCGCTCGATACTGCTTTCTAAACATGTAACAAAAACAACTCCATACTTTAGAAGCGAGGAGCATGAACGCGCGAAGGCCCATTTGCAATTGTTTCAGCATTTGAAATGTTTACAAAATTATTACTACTTTATTAATATTGCTATCATTTAACAACAGGAAAACAAACGAGATCATTGACAGAGTAATTCAAAACAAATTCTAGGAAATTCAGTGCCGAAAACATCTAACCCGCCATGACATAATCGACCCATTCACACCATTGACTAAATTTCATATTTCACTTTCCCTTCTTTTTTTGTCTATGACGTAGAACATCTTATAGGGATGTTTTATAATATCGATTTTTTAAATTGTTATAATTGATATTGTACGTTTTTAGTATTTATGAATTTGTACAATTGAATCAATAATTTATTTCTTAATATATTAAGACGCAGAATTAGGATACGTCGCTAATAATGTTATAAAATTTTACTTTGAAATACTACCATTTATCGATTTTTTTTAGTCTGTATACAGACAAACAATGGTGATCTGTAGTAAAACTGACGTTTGAGTTTTGTCTTCTGAATTTTTATTGACGTCTCATTTTGGGGGCGGATTCATAATCTTCAACAATTTCTTGTAAAATAGAAGTATTACGTGAAAATGGTAGTGCTTTTCAAGAACTGATGACTACACAGTAAGGGACTTTCATATTACACGTAAGTACTGTTATATTTCCTTTTATTTGCGTGCATATTAAAATTGGTCGTTGGCCATATCTTGTTCTATTGATTTGCGATCGATTCGAAAGTTAAGACTTATTAGGTTTGAGATGGGCTGAAGAATTTTATTATATAAAAGTATTTGCTTTGCAGCCTTCAAGATGATTGGGGGTTTATTCGTGTACAACCACAAGGGAGAGGTGTTGATTTCGAGGGTGTACAGAGATGACATAGGGCGGAATGCGGTGGACGCGTTCAGAGTCAACGTTATCCATGCTCGCCAGCAAGTACGGTCGCCGGTGACGAACATCGCTCGTACATCCTTCTTTCACATCAAAGTGAGTGCAATCATCTTGGAATTATATTGAGTTACTTGTAAGTTACCTACTAGTCTATGCTTATAAGTAATTGAGAACTTCAGTGATTTGACTATGATTCAATACTGATTGAAATGATTTCAAATTTTAAATTATGTTCCAAGTTAATATCCTGCTCAAAATAAACTCCATAAAATATAGTTAATGCATTGAAATCAGTAAAATATGTGAAAACATGTAAATTAAACTTTTACAGGATTGTTACTTTTCAACAATATCTGGACATCATAATTTAACTTATTATTGTTGTAAAACCTAGGTCTATTTTCAGGCAGGATTATCACTTGAGTGAGTTTTTAGGTGTTGGTATTGGGGTCAAATCTAAAACTATCAGAAATATAAAAAAATATACTGAATAGCAAACTCATCTCATCCCACCTTAATTTTCCATTGCTATACCAATTTAAAAAAAGGATTCTGAAGTTGAGTTTTTATCTGTGGTCTTTTAATTTCAGAGAGCAAACATATGGCTGGCAGCAGTCACAAAGCAGAATGTAAATGCCGCTATGGTGTTTGAATTCTTGCTGAAGATCATCGATGTGATGCAGTCCTATTTTGGCAAGATCTCTGAGGAGAACATTAAGAACAACTTTGTGCTCATCTATGAACTTCTAGATGGTAATTGGATATTAGTTTTTAGTTGGTCTACCAATAAACTATTTTTGAGTGTGTGTGTGATTATATTTCAGTACACTTATTATTGTATTTTCTGTCAGTCTTAACCCACAGTAAAGAAGTCGGTAAATTATTAATATTGTAAATCTATATATAAAACTTAAAGGACTGACTGAAGTAGTGATCTATCAATGTACAGCCCAAGCTGGACAGATGGGGATGAAGTTTGGCATGCAGGTAGATGTTATAGAATCCCAATTTGAAAACAGGTATACCCAGGGGAAACCGCAGGGCACAGCTTGTTTAGAATATATTAAATTCCTTTACAATACTGAATTTCTATATATTAATTGTTTAAAGCAATTTCTATTTCACAACTCTTAAAAGCAATTTTTTTTATTACAGAGATCCTGGACTTTGGATATCCTCAAAATTCTGATACTGGAGTGTTGAAGACATTCATCACTCAACAAGGAATCAAATCTGCTTCCAAAGAAGAACAAGCTCAGATCACCTCACAGGTAAGCAGTCCTTATTTTTTTTTACATTTCAATCCTAGACTTGATATCCTAGTCATTCTGAATATTGTAAATATGAATATTGAATATCTTGATGTTACGATATCTTTCTGTCTTTTGATGTTTGCTTCACACCTGTATTCAGACACAATAAACCATATACATATTCAGATGCAATATTTGAGTTTAAATTAATTCTTATTACTTTTGAATTAAAGATGCATTTTAAATGCATTGAGAAATATCCTATTTTGCATAGTATTACTACCTTTCTTTTCTTTTCTTTTCTTACACAACTACTTTTTGTGAACATGGGTGTTAAATGTGTAATTAATGAAATAAAAACAGCTGAATGGATTTAAACAAAACTTGGCCCTAAAGAAACCTTATTTATAATCTGGATTATAAATTAGGTTTCTTTCTTATTATTTATAATCTGGATTATAAATTAGGTTTCTTTCATTATTGATTCTATGTTTGAATCCAGTTTTGTAGTGTAAATGAAGTTGCTTCCACCAACTTTGCAACTAAAAAAAATCACCCCAAATTGATGACCACTTTGCTTCTTTTGGGAAGTCTATTTTTTTTTTTTACTATTGCAATCTGTCTTTAGTGTTGACATAAGGTTACAGACAGAAGGTTAACCTGGAGGAAACATATCTTCTCCAAACGTCTTGCTATAAATCTTGATATAAGAAGTCTATTAAATAACAGGTTCTTTCAACACTCAATATGTTTTTGTTATAGGTGACTGGTCAAATCGGATGGCGCCGTGAAGGCATCAAATACAGGCGCAATGAGCTCTTCCTGGATGTGCTAGAATATGTCAACCTTCTGATGTCGCCTCAAGGTATGTATAACATGGGAATAGTTGGTGAGAAGTTGTCCTACTGCCTTTACACATTTTTTTATAGTTAGTCTTACTAAAAACTTATAAAGATTAAACTTAGAAGGATAATAATAAATTTACTTTTTATTATCATAAAAATTTTGATTGAGAAATTTTACTCTGTTTTCTTATTTTATAACATCTTTGTGGGAATTATAATAATTGAACTAGCAGCAACTAATGTGCAATTCAAGTATAATACATATAAAAAATTAAAATAGAAGGTTGGTTTTAATTTATTTTGCATTAAAATATGTTTCTACAAGTACAAGTGCTGCTTATGAATTATATTTGTGTTATACTTGATACTTTCTCACCGATTAAATCTTCCCTGGAGTATTATGAATATTTCAAAACTAAAATTAGTCAAATTGGTTTAATTGTTTTCGAGTTTTAGCAAGACTAATGAACAGTTATTGATTTTTATTTATGTATTTTAATCAATAATAATAATAATTTGATCTGTAGGTCAAGTACTATCGGCTCACGTGGCCGGTAAGGTGGTGATGAAGTCTTACCTGTCTGGCATGCCGGAGTGCAAGTTTGGCATCAACGACAAGATTGTCATGGAAGCCAAGGGGAAAGGAAATGGTAAGTCATTATATTATTCCTTTAAGTAATATTTTTAATTGTCCTTATGTTGTCAATGATATAAGCGTATAGCAAAAAATGCATAAAAATATAAAATTTATGTGATTCTTATTCATGAAAATATAAATTCTTAATAATATTTTTCCTGTGACTAATTTATGCTCAATAAATTCTTATAATCTTTATAAATATCCTTATAACAATGAGAGGTTGTGATTAAAGGGCCTTCAAATTTGACTTGGTAAAGCTATGTGATTCCATCTGCCTCATTAAAAGTAGACTTTGTGTTATTCTGGATCCTTACATATCACGATTACTTTAATATTTTTTGCATGTAAGAGTAACAAACATACTTCCATACATCCATCATTTAATACTTTCACATTTATAGTTATAATGTGATTACACACTAATGTTTTAGTAAGATAAGATTTCATCACATACATTTATAATGTTAGTTAGAAAGAAGACAACTATATACATAACTTACAACCTTCCGAAATATATGCTTCTAACTTATACAGTTTCCTAGCTTCATCCCTAAACGGTTCAGTTAGGACACCGTTACAATATCCAATTTCAACCTCTTTATTATTGTCTATAAAATACTGTAAACGTTCTGCTTCATTGCGGACACACTCCATCAAAACTTGATCAATGAATATCCTCTATCAGGCCACACTGAGCAATTTGAGTTATCAGATAATTTATGCATTAAAATTGAACTGAATTGATGGAATGTGACCGCAAAGAAGCCGTAAAGCGATCACAACCTCATACCTTTTCAATTTACATTGTTTTATAGGTGGTATATCGGGCAACACAGACAGCGAGGGCGCGCGCTCGGGCAAGCCGGTGGTGGTGATCGACGACTGCCAGTTCCACCAGTGCGTCAAGCTCAGCAAGTTCGAGACCGAGCACTCCATCTCCTTCATACCGCCCGACGGAGAGTTCGAGCTCATGAGGTGAGATCACACTTATGGCTCTACAGCCTGACGATGATGGCCCCATTGGCGTAGTGGATGTGGCAATGGTCTATTGCGCTGGAGGGTGTGGGTTCGATCCCCATGGGTAGAAAATTATTAAGTGATGACCATTGTAATTTTCTACTGTCTGGGTGTTCATCTATAGTATGTCTATCAGTTATCTAGTTTCCATAGTACAAGCTTTGCTTAGTTTGGGACTAGATGGAGTTATGTTAAATATCCAGGAATTTTTATTTTTTAAGTAGGATTAAAGCACAAAATATTTATGCAGAGGTATGTCAAAAAGTATGAGTAGAGTTTTGCTTGATTTTCACAAATATAAAAACTGTTTCTACTTACCACAAATCAACCCTATTAATGTTAAAAAAAAATGTATAATTTTATTAATTGATAGTGTTTATCATTAAACTTACTTTTTATATTGTCATACACTAACCTTCAGAGCCCATCATAGGCTTAGCGTGATCACTAGTATTATTAATATTAATGGATTGAATATTTTAAAATTAAAATGTAGCAAATTTAAAAATTGGTGGGGTGCATCGTCGTGGAGCACTATCTATATCTTCTAATCATTTTCAGATACCATACCATATCTTATAGCATCTAATTTTCAGATACCGTACCATAACTTATATCCTCTAATTTTAAGATACCATACCACAACTTATGTCCTCTAATTTTCATATACCATACCACAACTTATATCCTCTAATTTTCAGATACCGTACTATAACTTATATCCTATAAATCTTAGATACCGTACCATAACTTATATCCTCTAATTTTCAGGTACCATACCTCAACTTATATCCTCTAATTTTCAGATACCGTACCACAACTTATATCCTCTAATTTCCAGATACCGTACCACAACTTATATCCTCTAATTTTCAGATACCGTACCACAACGTATATCCTCTAATTTCCAGATACCGTACCACAACTTATATCCTCTAGTTTTCAGATACCGTACCACAACTTATATCCTCTAATTTTCAGATACCGTACCACCAAAGACATCTCTCTGCCGTTCCGCGTCATCCCCCTGGTGCGTGAGGTGGGCCGCACCAAGATGGAGGTGAAGGTGGTGCTCAAGTCCAACTTCAAACCCTCGTTGCTCGGCCAGAAGATCGAAGTGAAGATCCCCACCCCGCTGAACACTAGTGGCGTGCAGCTGATCTGCTTGAAGGGGAAGGCTAAATATAAGCCCTCGGAAAATGCTATTGTGTGGAAGTGAGTCCATTTTCGTTTACTCAAGTTAGAAGTGGCGGTAGTTTAAGATTTTATAAACTGTAAAGTCGTGCTCAAGTCCAACTTCAAGCCCTCGCTGCTTGGACAGAAGATCGAAGTGAAGATCCCCACTCCGCTGAACACCAGTGGCGTGCAGCTGATCTGCTTGAAGGGGAAAGCTAAATATAAGCCCTCGGAAAATGCTATTGTGTGGAAGTGAGTCTATTTCCATCTACATAAGTTAGAAGTTTAATGTGTTATAAACTTTTTCTGGCATCTGGGGATTCCTTGAGTAAAATTTTTAAACCCTGTTTGAAATGAAGATTCTTACTTGAGACATACAGTTGATATGTTTCAAGGAGAAAGTTTACTTTATGATGGAGATTGCTATCATTTGCAAGCATATACATTCAGTTCTTATTATATAGTTGCGCCCCAGGACTTCGCTCCCGTGAGAATATCGGGATGATATATAGCCTATAGCCTTCCTTGATAAATGGCCTATCTAACACTGAAATAATTTTTTGAAATGGTCAATAGTTCCTGAGATTAGCGTGTTCAAACAAATAAACTCTTCAGCTTTATAACATAAGCATAGATTAGTTTGAGTAACTTTACCCTTCATTATTTTTCTTTAAATTAAAACAATTGAATTCAACATACATGTTTGTTTATTCCAGTTATAAGTATAGTACATAGGCACATTAATGGGACAATTCTTATTTTTTTATATCACTTTTTATCGTAATCTATCACTATGACATTCAGCAATACTTGTGACCATTTCTCATGAAAAAATGGGACAATTAATTTTTTTAATTTTTATTATAATATTATTTTATTTCAGGATCAAGCGCATGGCGGGCATGAAGGAGACGCAGCTGTCGGCGGAGATCGAGCTGCTGGAGACTGACACCAAGAAGAAGTGGACCCGCCCGCCCATCTCCATGGGCTTCGAGGTGCCCTTCGCACCCTCCGGGTTTAAGGTTATTTTTCATTTTTAT
>LQNK01001370.1:12005-28910 GCA_001586405.1 Phoebis sennae
AGATTATTAGCTCAGCTATCAACCCCCAAGAGATGCTTCACTCATTACGGGACACCCTGTATAAACCTTCTTTTGAATAGCTCAATCTACTAACATAAACCGCATCACAGTCCGTTAATTAGCTTGAATCTATGCATACATACAAGCAGACAGAAGGGAAGCGACTTTGTTTTATACATATGTGATACATATTTTTCTGTGTGTATGTGATATTTCTTTAAGTGCAAACTTAATATTGTTTGAGAAGAGTTGTGCCAAGTTAACACCGGGGAAGTTATTGCCCTGTCCAAGGAATTGGCTTGAATATAAAATATTTTTCCCTAGATCTTTTTATTAAAAAAAAATAAGAAATGTGTGTCTAAATTTTGGATTGTATTGTTAAGAAATATTAATTGCGTGTACCCAGGTGCGGTACCTGAAGGTGTACGAGTCGAAGCTGAACTACTCGGACCACGACGTCATCAAATGGGTGCGCTACATCGGACGCTCCGGACTCTACGAGACCAGATGCTAAGGCGTGAGTGCGATATACATTAACTGCGTAAAATGTAGCTTGATCTCTATTAACCATTTACTTTTTTTTTCAAAGACGATCATATTTTTATACTTTCCACTCTATTAATATAGTGGAATTGAAAGTATAAAAATGTGTTTTTTTTTTCCATCCAGAAGTATCAATACAAAGTATAAAGTAAATCTATGAACCATGTTGACTGACTGAATTATAACTGGGAGATGGGAGTGAGAGATGGAAGTTTTTAGCGACATTTTCAAGCATTACTTTTGTACGAGACTGCATCTAGAATATTAATCAATGTCAAACCTATAAAATCTGTAAATTGCTCATTTGGTAATATGTAAACCAAGACCTTTAATTCATATACATATTATACATACCACCATACCTATATAAACTCACCCTATTTTACTTACATATTTTAAATACCGATTTAATTCAGTTTTCCATACCATGAAGAGGAATGATTTAAAACTACTACTTTCAAAAACGCTACGTTAGCCTCAAATAGTTTCCCCTAGATTAAATAATTTAAGTAATTCTCTATTAATTATTTTTGTCCACAGGTTTTCTTTGGTAGCAGACAGATCGTGGAATGTTTTGTGTATATAAACGGAATACGGATTCAAAGAGATTCTTAGTTTTATTTTTATCCAATGTCGCGTATGCTGGGTCATACGACTTATAATGAAATATACAATAAAATAAGTAATCAAATTAATTTCCTTTATATGAAATACTTTGTTGCTCAGAAATATCGTTTACAGGAATCTCAATCTTCAGGTATTTTTATGAAGTGTTATATTTACAATAAATAAATAATATTATTTTTAAATTGTCTTGGATTGTTCAGGTTTCGTAGGAAATATATTTATATGAATTTCGATTCAAATAACCGTCGATAAAGTTTCGGAATTTTAGACGAAATTTCCTATTTTAAGTTTGTAGTTAAGTTTTATAACAATACGTCATTCCTTTAGAAGTTTTAATGTGGGTTTGTCTTTTTATATTTACCTCTGTTTACAGCTTACTCTTGTTACGCTTTTTATTATGACAATAGTTATTTTATTATAATGTACTGCTACTAGTACAGTCAGCAATGAAAGAACATTAAATTATCAATTTTTTACAAACAAAAGTGTTCAACTATGTTTTCTTATAATAAAAATATAGGCTTTTGTTGTTGACGGTACGTTTAAAGTCAAACCCGTAATATAATATCATATAGATTCGTAATATTATATCGTATATAGTATTAATAATATATAAATAGAGCGTATTACGAAGATATAACAATAATTTTAAGCGACAGGTACAAATTATTGAACTCAAAGATGTTAGCTTCAGTAGTTTAGGTTTGTGACCAATTGTCTGAAGGAATGAATATAAATTGTTAGATTTTCTACTACTGTTGGAATTATTTATACATTCAGTAGTATGACTAGACATAAATTAATTAACAATTGGATATTAGTATAAAATTACATACAGAAGTTTCATGTCTTAATACTAAAGTAAACTTAATTTTATGAAAGTCTAAAATGTCATGCTGTCACTATCACTCTCCTAACGGGAAAATGGGATAGATATTTAGGCATCTCTGAAAATTTAATATATAATTAGTCGATCAAAATTCATTGTAACTGTAGAAAAATGTTAAAATGTTGAAATAACCTCAATTTCTCATGTCGGTACTTGCTAGTTATTCATTATCACGTAAATTCTTAAATATTAGTTAAAGGTATACTGTCGCTTAGTGTAAGTGGTTGAAGAATTGTTTCGTCATAGCTGTTCGAGATTGTATCAACGCATGCTGTTAGGTGAAGCTTAATGTTATGATGTACAATAAATGTTTAAACTAGCTGTGTGTTTTATTTTTTATTATTTATGTAAAAAATGTAATTGCAAGCAAGTGACTAACCGCAGCCAATGAACATCTACAGTATCAAAGCGTCGCAGAGGCCTTGCTAGCTTGAAGGGTAGAATTAGTGATAAAATATTGAGAGAAGAGTAGAACAGGATGGGAGTACAGGCCTCCGGGCCCCGCTCATCAAATAATGATTTTTTTTCGAAGCAAGAATACGTGTCATCTGATGTAAAGTGATCAGTGGAATCCATGAATATTAGCAGGCGTGGTTGTCTTATAATTTAATATAAGAATATTAGCAGAATGCGGTCGCGACGAGAACCGCCATTGAAATTGGTCGATAAGTCGCTCGATACAAGGACTAGAGAAAATAGCTCTCCGCATGTTGACTTTATAGCATGCCTTATGAACGGCGGTCTATCGAATGGTGGTCCTATGGACTAGTAAAAAAAATTATCCCAATGCGCGCTGTATGGCATGTGTCACAGAAATCGCTCGCACCCCGCTTTTGGGCCCAGTGAGGGCTATAGCGTGTGAATTCGAAGTATTTAATTTAAAACATTTTAATTAGCTAACGCTGCTTTGTTTCTTTGAGATAGTTTTAACTTTCGGAAACTTGTTTCCTCCTTTTTTTGAAACAAAATAGGATTGCATTATACTGTGACATGCTCGATATCCAAAAGTCTAACTTAAGGCCCCAAACTAACAAATCGGTTATGCGTGTAAGTCCAATAAGGATCTGATTATAGTGCTCACTACAATAGGTCCGCGCCTGAATATTCACAACATTAAATAGTATCTTAATTTAACAGTCGTCGGACATTTTTATTGTATAAAAAGAGAAAGACTGATACTGCTTAATCCTCCGTGGGATCCCCAGCCGTCGCCGACAAGAAGGCAAATATGAGGCTTAACACGAATGTAATGTACTAGTGTTAATAATATTACGCTGAATGTACAAATCACAAAATTATCCTCTTTTTATCCATAAGTACATTCAACAGTATAAATGTTAATATTTTCTTAAGGTTGTCTTGAGGGGTTTAGGATATCATCAAATGAAGACCTATCGAATGCTGTGCTATTCACAGAGGCGAGGCGTGTAGAGAAAGCGATCTTTACGTAGCAATCCTGCACTACGCATAGAGGTACCCATCTAAGCTTAGGAATTCTGTACTACACATTGAGGTACTGTGATCCACGTAGCAATCTGCGCTACGCGTAGGGTCACCGAGTAACGCTTAGAAAACCCTCACTACGCGTAGAGCTACGCTACACACAGAGGAATCAATCAGCTACGCGTAACAATCTTGCACTATGCTTAGAGGCGCGTAGAGAACTACACGCAAGAATGTTCAGAAATATATGAGAAGGGAGTTATAAAAACCACTCCTACCTATTTATCTTCATATGCATGTTCTAAAAATTAAGTAGAGGGGCGTCATTTTGAAATGGCCAAGCTTTCTCGCTGAATGGCAGTTCTTTGAGAACAAAGCTTTGTGGAAATTGCAATTTGGATGGCTCTATATAGCTAAAAATATCTCTGTACAGTGTAGGCTCACGAAACGTAATTGTGGTGATAGGCTAAAAAGTAAACCAATTATTAAAACACTTTAAAAACTAACAGCAATAAAATTTTGATCTTTTATTTATAAATTATACCTAATTCTATACTATTGGGCATTATTGATAATATGTGTTAATAACTATTTAATATTCCAAATATCGAAGAAAAAAAAAATGTTGCCAGGTAAAGATATTACAAACACAAAAAAAAATTACAAAGAGTAGATATATACATAAAATTACTAAAGAAGTACAGTGAGGCCCAAATTAGGCTATTGCCTGTGTTTTAATTATATGTATAGGCATTATTGAACTTTACTTACTCATCTTACATGGTCAAAATTTAAATACTAGTCTGGAGGGCTTTATATGCATGGCAAATAAAATATTTGACGTACGGAAAACGCAATAAAAAAGTCAGACCAAAAATAACACACAAAGTAATCTTTGAAGAGACAATGAAGTCGAAAGAAGTTCAAAGAAGTACTTACCTACAGATATTACATTTATAGTAAAACTTTGTATTTCATTAACTGACAATGTTTATAGGAATAAAAACTTGAGTAAAATCCCAGTAATGTGTAAAAATTTCGTCACGCAAAAATTACTTACTACCAAGAACAATTAAGGTATCGTGTGTCAGGCAGAACTTGAACAACAAAAACTGCCTTCACTCGCACCCTAAATAATTAATCTAGCGGTCTTTTTGATGTTAAGCTCCGTATACATTTAGTATTAGGTCTATGTTTCGAACTAATTTGGCTAAATGTTTAATGGAATGTGACGACCGTGTGTATTAATATCTACGTAAATAATTAACAGTACCTTATATTTGAACCACATCAATCATGACATTATAATGAAACAATTCTTTTCAGATTTGGCACACCTTTTTATCAATTGTAGTATTTTTTTTTCAGTTTCACAAACCTGGCCTCATGAAAAATAATAAACTATCGTATAAAAATATTTCTTAAACCAATTATTTTATGTGTAAAATTACTATGAAATATTGGGTGTTGCTTTATAAGATGCAGACTTTTTACATGTGTTACGACTAACTCAAACCTAAGACGACCCGATTGAAGCAGTGGCTACAGCTATGTTCTATTGCGCCGGAGGGTGTGGGTTCGATCCTCATGAGTAGAAAATTATTATGTGATGAACATTGCAGTTTTCTACTGTCTGGGCGTTAATTTATCTTTAGTATGTATGTATTTACAAAAAAGTATGTTTAAATATGTCTTAAGTTTAAGCTTTGCTTATAGGGACTATTTATATTGTTTTATTTAATATTCGGCATTTTAGCAAAGACAGAAACATAGGCCTCAATTAAAAATAATAATGAAATTAAACAGTGAGAAAAGCTCCTAAGCCGCTTGACTGTCCCAGAGGCGGAAACTCTTGATTCCAGTTACTTTGTAAACACATAAATTCACCCGACTATCTCTAAAATAATTATTACGCGCACTCTGAGGAATTTAATTTTAAAGTTAATTCTTGTTTAGGAAAATTCTCATTCTTTGATAAAAGTTGAAGTTTAATAACGATTAAATAAAATTAGATGCGACGTACCCCATCCCCTAGAGGGGTTGGAACGATTTTTTGCACTCATAAGTCTATTGTTTCTAAGCATTATGCTTATAATGCTTAGTACAATATTTTCTTTTTTAAAAGCTATTTATATTATTATTGCTTAATAATATAAATATATAAATAGCTTCTTTAAATTCTATCTAAGTTCGCTAGATCTTCGCTTTTATAAATTTTAATAATAATTACTGTACTTTTTATATTATTAATTATTATTGCGTAATAATATAAATAGCTTTACAAAAAATGACAATAATTTTCTTTAAATTATATCAAAGTGCGTTTCGAGATCGCTAGATCTATGCATTTATAAATTATGATAACAAAAATTATCTTATTCATGTTACTAGTTTAATTTCTATTCCATTACTGTTATTGAAGTTAAAAGAAGCTTATTCCACAAAGTAATTTACGTCAAAAATAACAAGGCGCCTGAAAACAACTTCTTAGAAATACACATTTGAAAACGGGGGGATATTTCAAACACTAGAATGTAATTAGCCCATTTGAGATGTTTTGACGACGGCAACTAATCCATGAAATACTCTGTTTACTTAGATAAAGATAATTTGAGTAATGTAAATATTTACGGGTTGGCGAATTTGAATGTCTTGAGAATTAGTTAATTGTGGACGTCAATTTGAGTTGTTTTTGTTTCTGACAGAATAATTTTGAGCAGGATTCGACGGGTTGTACTAAGCCGTGCTAGGGAAGATATGACGCCCACAGAAAATCGGTATTCGATTACTACAATTGTGATTACAATTTATGAAGTGTTTATCGTATTATTTAATCCTTCCAGTCAATAATTATTTTCATGTCCTTTGTCTTGGGTTTACTTTTATGATTTTTCAGTTTTTTTTTCTTTTATGTTTTCACACGAATAATTAAGAACAGGACAATATAATTAATTAAGACAGCTTTAGGCGGGGTCGCCAATTTTACTTCACAGTTCTACTTATGTTTGTGGGATATATATGAATATGCATTTATGTTTTTTCTCTTTCACGTTAAAACTACTGAGGTGATTATGGTGAAACTTGGTATACATATAAGTAAGGGTTCAGAATAACATATAGGTTACTCTTAATCCCAGAGATGCAATCAGAAGTAACGCGGCTGATACCGCGGAGCGCGGCTAGTAAACTATAATGATCTTTATTGACCCTTGCACTATGTTTCAGCTGATAGAACAGTTTTCTTTTCGTAATACGTGACGAAAAGACCTAGAAGAATAAGACTAAACAACAAATTATCTTAAATAGAAATTTCTGTGTTTCAGATCCCACATTATCTTCGATAAACTTTATCACGTTGTAATATACTTCCACTTTGAAATCGATCTTGTATAAGGACGTGGTAACGTCCCCGGTGCAGCTGACATCTTAAATTACACACCAGGCCCCATTCGAACTTCTCAATAATCACTTATTCAACCTCTTTACCTCTAGTACTCCCAGAACCTCTACTTGACTGTCATATTATAATTTGTAATTTCTACCTTTTAAAATCCAAAATTTTATCTATTAATCAGCAAAATACAACGGATTTAAATATTCATACATTTTGCAAATTCAATAATATTCAATAATATAATATAGAAATTATATTTATATAGTAATAAGACACAATTTAACAACAATTGTATTAAACATATGATATTTGTTGGCTTTGCGTATTTTCTTAATGATTGTAATCAATTACGTTTATTTTATTGGATTTATTTATTTAAATATTATTAACGATTAACATAATATTCACCATCGAAGGTTTTTCGTGTAATGAAGTATGGAACTATCTTCAATTATTGAGTTTTTATCAAAGTTTTCGTACCTAAGTACCTACCTAATGTAACTACAAGCTTACGAGTGGACATACTCCTTAAACCAGCACACATAAAAGGTTAAATTTATTACGAAACAAAGTAATATGTATATAAAAGGTCCAATATTTTTAAAACCAATTTAATCCGCTCGCAGCTAATCCAATTTTTAATCTTATAACCTAATACTCCAGGCAGATTGAAACCGCGGGCTATTTCAATTTGGAGCAATGAGAAAAATTATATTTGGTGAATGGCTTAGCCCAAAACAAACCCAACTCTGTGAATTTCGCTGAATGTGGCTTTTTGTGGATAGAATAAACTTGAAAAACGCGCTCTTTTTAGAAAAAATAGATTGCATTGGAAGTTTTGGTTCCGTATTTCGATTATTTAAAGATTCAAAAGTTGGATCGAGGGACGGCTTTACGAATAGCTTACAGGTTAAAGTTGGTATTAATATTTACCTAGTATTCTGGGTAAAGCAGGGATATTTAACTAAATCATTAAGGCTTTTTAGTAATACTTAATCTAAGAAAACTAAGGGTCTGTGTGGTTGTGATGTTTCAGTGTCCTAAAATAACACATGTAAATTTTATCATGAAAACAACCATATAATTTGTTTATCTTACTAATCACTACATAGTATAAAACAAAGTCGCTTTTTCTGTCATGTGTCATGTTGTATGTCCCTATGAACGCTCAAATCTTTAAAATTACGCAACGGATTTTGATGCGGTTTTTTTTAATAGATAGAGTAACTCATGAGGAAGGTTTTTATGTATAATATCATCCATTAAACCCGTGCGAAGCCGGGGCGGGTCGCTAGTCGTTTATAATCTTTATACAATAAAGTCTTTCTCTTTTGAAATGAAAGTGGAGAAGAACAAAAATAATATTGTTGTCAACAGATTTCTTAAATTGTGTGATAAATAGCGTTCCGAAAAATAAATTGGATTAGCAAACCTTTCGTACTGGAATTGAGAACGAGGGCGCACCAAATTCTAAAACTTTCCTCTTCCCATCTTTCAATCCTATCAAGATGAGCTAGATATATCAATTTTTCTTAAGTCGGAAAACTTCCGTTTCTTGATTAATTATACGCAAATATATGCTCTATAATACATTCTTATAACAGAAAAAATTAGGAGTGTTTCATTATTATTAGTATCATCTATATCTTCTAATAAAATGAAGATACTACACCGATTTTGAAAAGTATTTTGTTAGATAGACCATTAATCGAGGAAGGCTATAGGAACAGATATTTATTGATATAGTTAGTAAGGTCCGAATCCTAACATATGCTACATTTATTATAGATACGCTTTAGACTTACGCCTAGTAGGATATTGTAATGTACATAAGTTACACGAAGCGTTTTATTTTTATAGGAACTGAACATAACTCATAGATAGATAGAGTGTGTCTATATGAATTTGTGAATCAGATAAAACATTAAAACCATGCATAAGCTTTACTAAAAGTATTTTTAAACATATACAGACTAGAAATATACGTGTTACTTTTTGAATTAATCCAAGTACAAGATATCGTGACGATAGTTATCGAAGTTTGTTTAGAAGTCATTTAGTGTAGAACCTTCCAACTTAGGAATAGAAATGTTGCTAATTTCTCAAGTTGTCGCGTTGCCTCTAATTTATCGGCGAAATTGTGTCGCTTTTAATAACTTCGCGAATGTACGTTTTGTTAAATTTCGTATACATATTTATAAAGCGTCGTTTACCTGAGCACTTTTGTAGAATTCCAAATTACTTGGCTCCGCGTTTCAGCTTCGTGGTTTAAAAAATATTTCGACGTTGTCTATTTATTTGTTAACGTGCAGTTTCGGTTTAAGATATAATAGTCATTGTTAATTTTTAAAAAGTAACCTTTAAATTTGTACCTAGTCATAATTAAAATAATAGCAATTGAAAAATTATAATTAAAAAAAATGCACTCGAAAAATAGTGATTATTTAACCTGTGCGGAAACAACTTAATTTCAATAACATACTTCCGTGATTGTATACAAAACATACATTTAAAAGGGTATATAATTATTTTTGGCGTACATAAACTTCACCGCTATTATATGAACGAGCGAAATTTAAAGCTAACACACAAGGTTAACTAAAAAGCAATACGCAAAAGCTTTATAGAAATTCGTGAAAACTACAAAACAGTACACATAATTGGGTCAACCGCTCAGTTAAGGTCAACATGAAAAAATTGAACGGCACGAATCTAACACGGCACTAAAATTGGTACAACAAACTTTGAGCTGAGCCGAAATGAAACGTACACACACGTGAAATTGGACCTTATGTAATTAACATAAGGTTTAAAACAGGGGTATGTTTCTGTGTACTTTGTAGAAGTACTGTTTCGCACGTGGCGTGCTAAGTTCTGGACTTGATTGTGGACTTTGATGGGACTTAGAGGCACATTCGTTTTATTAAAATACTGGGAAAGGTTGAATTATTCTCTACATTCGATTTTGTTTGAATTTTATCAATCCTACTAATTTATAAATGCGAAAGTTTGGAAGGATATATATATGTATGTTTGTTACTCTTTCACGCGAAAACTACTGAGCCAATTTTGATGAAATTTGGTAAACATATTATAGGTACTTTTAATTCCAAAATCGCCACGGCATCAGCAGTTACGCGGGTGAAACCGCGGGGCGGATAGTACATTAATGAATACAATATGGAATTTACTTAATGAAGGTATAAAAATGAATTGTAACGATGCCACTCCTCCGAATTGTTTTTAATAAGAATATGATTTGCAAATGGGTAATTAATGCACTTCTTTACAATATAACCCAATCCTATGATCATCCTATAAACACATTTTTAAATTCAAAAAAACTCGTAGCATTTTTTAAACCCTCACAATATATCACTCAACGATGGAACCCTGAAAAAATGCAATCCAACATTTCATAATGTTGCAATCTCAAAAATAATAGGATCTATTTTAATCTTGTGGTCCCAATGCATCGTGGTTCCGCTAGTGTTGGGCCGGCGCCAATTTATCGATAGATACCATTACATAAGGAGAAATCAATTAACGGCCGATTTGACTCTGTATAATGGTTCACTTCTGACATTTAGTCCTTGCCCCATTTGGCTGTGTTTTTGTTGTGTGATAAATGGTTTTGAAGGAACGTAAATAGTGGAAATTATTTTTTTGTTTTTCTTGCTGTAATGAAAGGTACGTTAAAGTTTTATTTTGAGGCTGTTATCATTTGTGGCACGTATTCTTACAATCAAATTAGTTTTTTCAAATATTAATAAAGAAATTGTACAGTATGTTTTAGAAAGTTTAACTTATTTATTTTATATTCGATCACTCATCTTTATTGTTTTAATACATTTTTAGATTGTTTGCAATTAAATACTCTATTTATTAACAATTTTTTCTACGTAAATTATTAATTATTTATAAATAAGCGGGATATGCCACACATAATCGATGCAATAAATATGAAATATATTTATTTAAATTACCTTATACTTCGTTCAAATATTGGCTCCTTCACTGTCCTTTTAATCGGAACGAATGAAAGAACATAAGTTAAGAAATATTCCGATTATCTAGTTGTGTGTACTTTGTGTGTTGGCGTCAGGCTGCATATAAATGATCTTTTAAACACGTCAAATCCATGACAAATTATTTGATTCCCATGATTTAGTTATTTTTTGTGGTTTACATTAATTAGGTAGTACAAAAGCAATCATATTAAGAGGATACGTACCATACGTTTATACCATTTTATTGCTTTTGAAACAAAGAATAAAAAGCAAGTGCTTAAATCGAAGGCATTATTTCACATAGGTACTTAATCAATACCAGAAAACGATTCCTAAGTATCGATACTTTCTAAATACTGAGTACATCACTGTCCCCTTAAACGTAATGGATTATGGAACACCCGTCAAGAAATATCCGAATTCCCGACTTTTGTGCCGGTAAATCGATGGCAAATTGTATGATTCTGTAGAATTAATTCTCAGCTGATTTGCTTATAGAAAAATATGATTATGCTACTACATATTTAATTAAGTATGTGATGTGACGATACATAAATTCATTGCAAAGTATTAATAGATAGAATATACGTGCTAACAAACATTTATAAATTTCAAATTTTTTATCATCATTTTAACATGTAAATTATAATCGATAGTAGTTAATCTATCTCTGAGTATCGATACTTTGCAAATACTGTATCCATCACTGCCCCCTAATCGGAATGGATGATGAAACACCTGTTAAGAAATATCCCAATTCCCGACTTTTGTGCCCGTAAATCGATGGCAAATTGTAGTACGATTATGTAGATTTAAGTCTCAGCTGATTTGCTTATAGAAAAATAAGATTATAACAAAATTTAATTAGATTTATATTTTGTATTGTTACCTCTTGATGGAACTGCATCTCGATGATGACAGGTGTAACAACTGTGGAACTAGTGAAGTGTTTTTATTTAGAAATCAATATTTAATTAAGTCAGTGATTTAAACGATACATAAATCCAGTTCAAAGTATCGATAGATAGCATATTCGTGCTAACAAACATTTATAAATTTCAAATTTTTTATCATAATTTTAACATGTAAATTTTAATCGATAGTAGAAAATCTATCTCTGAGTATCGATACTTTGCAAATACTGTATCCATCACTGTCCCCTAATCTGAATGGATGATGGAACACCCGTTAAGAAATTCCCGACTTTGGTGCCCGTAAATCGATGGCAAATTGTATGATCCTATAGAGTTTATTGTCAGCTGATTTGCTTATAGAAAAATAAGATTATAACAATATATAATTAGATAATTTATATTTTGTATTGTTACTTTTAGATGGAACTGTATCTTGATTGATTTGTACATAAAAACACTTCTCTATTCCACATTTGTTACAACTGTGGAACTAGTGAAGTGTTTTTATGTACAAATCAATATTTAATTAAGTCAGTGATTTAAACGATACATAAAACCAGTTCAAAGTATCGATAGATAGCATATATGTGCTAGCAAACATTTATAAATTAAAATATTTTTATCATCATTTTAACACGTAAAATTGAATCGATAGTAGAAAATCTATCTCTGAGTATCGATACTCATGGATACAGTATTTGCAAAGTATCGATACTTTGCAAATACTGTATCCATCACTGTACCCTAATCGGAATGGATGATGGAACACCTGTTAAGAAATATCCCGATTTCCTAGTTATTTGCACTTTGTGTGTCGGCGGCAGGCTGCTTGTAAATAGCTCTGAAGTTAAACACGTAAGCTATGGCAAATTGCTTGCGATTTTGTGGGCTTTAATTTTTTGTCGTTGTTGGCGATCGACCTAACGTCTTTTTGTAAAAATTAGGTGACAATTATTCTCTTGAATATTATTGAAAATATGGTTGTTAAAACTAATAGTAAAATTGCGAAATATAATGATGGCTTGTATAGCGTAGTTGAAACGGCCAATAGCAATACGGATACACATAGAGTGGGGATAGACTTACAACCTGTCTCGCTTACTTGAGTTTGTGTGGATAATTTGGGATATATAATTATTTTAAAAGTGTTAATTGTCACCTAATAGACGTGCTAATGTATATGTGATAAAAACGTAAGTTATAGGAATATATTGTAAAATGAAAGCGCTTACCAAAATATGTATAGTTGGTATAGTTATTAGTAAGGTGGCGCTAGTATAGAAAGACCGCTTTTCGATGAGCGTGTTGATTTTGGTATAGTTTTGTTTCGAATATACTTTAGAATGGTCACATAGTATTATGCGCTATGTATATGTGTTAAATACATAGGCATATTAAGTTGGAATATATCGTGGTACTGTGTGAACCAATATGCTCATGCCTTTGTTTAAAGGGACTTAGGATGTAGCATAAGCGTGGCGTGGAGCACGCATAATAATAGATATGTAAAAGAACAGTTACCAATAGGCTCATGCTTCTGTTTAAAGGGACTTAAGATGTAGCTTAATGCGTGGCGTTGAGCGCGCTTACTAGTAAAGTAAATGGTAACATAGATGCTCATGCCTTTGTTTAAAGGGACATAGGATGTAGCTTAATGCGTGGCGTGGAGCGCGCTTAATAGTTAAAATGTATTGTGATATGACATGTAAACCAATATTGTACATGCTTGTTTTTAAAGGGATTCAAGATGTTACATAACGCGTGGCGTGGAGCGCGCGTATTGGTTAAATTGTAATAACATTGTAGTGACATGTTGACGCGTGGCGTGGAGCGCGCATACTGACGGTTTTTAGAAAGTCGACATGGTTGCTTGAGATACTAGAGACATAACGCAGAGCGGGAATGGACTCGAGCCCCCTCCCGCGCCCCTTTGCTAAGCGTTATTAGTATTGGAATAAGTTAATATGACAATATAAGGTTTTGAATATTGCAATTGATATAACGTTAGATTGGAAATATGTAATATGTACTTTTATAGTGGTCACATAATATTGATCTGTTAAATACACAGGCATAACTTTTGAAATATATATTGTGATATTGTGTGAGCCAATATGCTCATGCTTTTGTTTAAAGGTACATAAGATGTAGCATAAAGCGTGGCGTGGAGCACGCATATTAGTACATATTAGTTAAGTTATATTAAAGTAAAATATATGTTCATAATGTTTTAGAGAATAGTAACGTAACAGCGACATCTTAAGGCGTGGCGTGGAGCGCGCATAACGATTATTGTATAAGTAGCTAATGTTGCATAGAAAAGTAGATAGATGTCGCTATAATGAATATTGATGTTGAAATATTGTATGAAAAATAAGAAAAAATAGTGAATTTGGTTAAATTGAAAATGTGATGTTGTATTGTGAGAACACACATTTAATTTGAAGTCATATACTTGAGTGAATATTTTGAATGGTATGACTATTGACTTAATTTGGTATAGTTTTGTATTGATAGAAATTATTGTAATTTGTTTTTGTGTTAATATGTGAATATCTTGTTGTGTATTTCAGCCAATATGTTATGTGTAGTATTTGTATAGAAACCAAATGTAATTGAAATATATTCATGCTTTTGTTTAAAGGGACATAAGATGTAGTATTATGCGTGGCGTGGAGAGCGCATAGTGAGAACGTGTCAGCGCGTGGCGTGGAGAGCGTGTACTAATATTTTTATGAAAATAAGCTTGGTCGTATGGACTAATAGTAAGATTACGGATGGTAATAATCTCTGACACTTTCTCACATTCTTACATTTGGATTAGTATTTGGTTGAAATCTTAGAAATGTTTATATGGAAAAGAGATATATGGGCTGATATTATATTAATGATGTCATAAGGATATATATTCGTTATATGATAAATATATTACACTGATGTTATATACTAAAAGTAATATGTATCGAGAAGTTAAATTGAACAGTGTGGTAATATAGAGATTTATTAATGAAAGGAATATAACGAATAAATATGACAAAGTATCAGCGTTGTAAGTGTTATTATGTTTATTTGTCGTTTTAAGAATTTCTTGAAAATTACTCCATGTATACTGTAGGAAATATGTGTTCATTTGATTCATGGGAGTTAAGAGTGTAATTTGCCCACTTAATTGAATAGTTATTGTTTCGTTATATATGTTTTGTAAAAGTGTTTGAAAAGCTCAATAGTTTGAAATAATTAGATTTTCTGTCAATATTAAAGGAAATAAGGAAAAGCTTATCAAAGTGGGAACATGATAGAAATTCTTAGAACTTGAGATAATATTGGTATAATTTTGTCATTTGGATACACATGTAGTGTAATAATTTGTATATCATTTTAAAGGTAATGTTGTGTTGAAAATGATGTAACAAATTGTATGTTTGTATATCTTTTGGAATTAAAGATAAGGGTTCGAAAAGGGCTGATGCAAAGTAAAAATTATTGGTAAATCGTTGTAAAATCGGTTATAGTTTAACGGCTCTCGGTGCGGTATAACGGCAGTCAAGGCACCTAGCGGTTGTATTTTGAAACATTGAGTTCGCTGGCCAATCGCTTCTTGTTGAGTTCATCGGTACGTCGCGTTCAGTCTAGTTCGTCGGAATAGAAGGCAGCTTTCTCTTCCCGGAAGAAGTACTTGCGGTCGCGTATCAGCCCTTGGACGCCCTGGTGTTTGCAGAAATACAATCTTTTATTTCTCCACCCTGCGTCCCGCGTTCGCATCGTCCAGTGCGAAGCCCGCGTGCTTTGCGTCGCGAGTACGGTATCTTCGCGGTATCGCGCGTCTTCGATTAGCGCATGCAGGAGCGCTGGGAGCGAGTCGGAACCAACTACGCGAAGGCACTCGCTCAGTGCGTTAGGTCGCACACGGCTGTCGAGGCTGGGCAACATCTTATACGGACCCAGGCCCCGTCAGTAACATTTTTGGTCCTTCGAGCCGGATTCTGCTGGAAAATTCATGGTCCTTCGAACATACAGAGGAAGACGTCGAAGAAAAGAGAGAATCCTTATAGAAGAGAGTACGCCGAGAGATCGTCGCAGGATACGCGTGGGATAGTCGGGTCTTACAAACGCCGGCTACCATGGCTACTACGCATGGGATAGTCGGATCTTACCAACGCCGGCTACCATTGCTACGACGACATATGGGATAGTCGGGTCCTACAAACGCCGGCTACCATGGCTACTACATATGGGATAGTCGCGTCTTACAAACGCCGGCTACCATAGCTTCGACGACACATGGGTTAGTCGGGTCTTACAAACGCCGGCTGCCATGGATATGACGACCGACTGACAAGCAAGGCCGGCGAACTCCGTAGAGTCAGTTGAAGGAAGAAAAGGACTCTACTAGTAAGGAAAATTTGGACAACTCCGTAGAGTCAGTTGAAAGAAGATTAAAACAACTCTACTAGTATGGAAAATTTGAAGAACTCCGTAGAGTCAGTTGGGAAAATTAAAACAACTCTACTAGTATGGAAAATTTGAAGAACTCCGTAGAGTCAGTTGGGAAGATTAAAACAACTCTACTAGTATGGAAAATTTGAAGAACTCCGTAGAGTCAGTTGGGAAGATTAAAACAACTCTACTAGTACGGAAAATGTGAAGAACTCCGTAGAGTCAGTTGGGAACATTAAAACAACTCTACTAAAATGGAAAATTTGGAGAACTCCGTAGAGTCAATTATTAGAAAGGGAGGTAACCAACATGCTCATGCCTTTGTTTAAAGGGACATCGGATGAAGCTTAATGCGTGGCGTGAAGCGCGCATAGTACTAAATATGTAATAGAAAGGTTACCAATATGCTCATGCTTCTGTTTAAAGGAACTTAAGATGTAGCATAATGCGTGGCGTGGAGCGCGCATACTAGTAAAGGAAGGATAAGACTCTACTTATAATTTGAAAAATTGGGAAATATGGAAATTGAAAACTTGTACACCAAGCAAGAATTTGGAAGGCTTTATTCACGACCAAAGTGGAAAATGGAAAATGGTCGAAACGAAGTTGGCAGTTGTAACACTGTGTACAAATACACACACAGTGAAT
>LQNK01001370.1:31783-42032 GCA_001586405.1 Phoebis sennae
ATTTTAATCGATAGTAGAAAATCTATCTCTGAGTATCGATACTTTGCAAATACTGTATCCATCACTGTCCCCTAATCGGAATGGATGATGGAACACCCGTTAAGAAATTCCCGACTTTTGTGCCCGTTAATCGATGGCAAATTGTATGATTCTATACAATTAATTCTCAGCTGATTTGCTTATACGAAAATATGATTATGCCAAAATTAAATGAAGTCAGTGATTTAAATGATTCAAAAATAGATCTAATTTAAAGTATCGATAGATAACATATAGGTACGTGCTGGATCATGCAATCAAAATTTTTATCATCATTTAACATGTAAATTATAATCGATAGTAGAAAATCTATCTGTGAGTATCGATACTTTGCAAATACTGTATCCATCACTGTCCCCTAATCGGAATGGATGATGGAACACCTATTAAGAAATATCCCGATTCCCGACTTTTGTGCTAGTAAATCGATGGCAAATTGTACGATTATGTAGATTTAAGTCTCAGCTGATTTGCTTATAGAAAAATAAGATTATAACAAAATTTAATTAGATTTATATTTTGTATTGTTACCTCTTGATGGAACTGCATATTGATGATGACAGGTGTAATAAACTGTGGAACTAGTGAAGTGTTTTTATGTACAAAACAATATTTAATTAAGTCAGTGATTTAAACGATACCTAAATCTAGTTCAAAGTATCGATAGATAGCATATTCGTGCTAGCAAACATTTATAAATTAAAATATTTTTTCATCATTTTAACAAGTAAATTTTAATCGATAGTAGAAAATCTATCTCTGAGTATCGATACTCATGGATACAGTATTTGCAAAGTATCGATACTTTGCAAATACTGTATCCATCACTGTCCCCTAATCGGAATGGATGATGGAACACCTGTTAAGAAATATCCCGGTTTCCTAGTTATTTGCACTTTGTGTGTCGGCGGCAGGTTGCTTGTAAAGTTCTGAAGTTAAACACGTAAGCTATGGCAAATTGCTTGCGATTTTGTGGGTCATCACTGTCCTCTAATCGGAATGGATAATGGAACACCCGTTAAGAAATATCCCAATTCCCGAATTTTATACCCGTAAATCGATGGCAAATTGTATGATTCTATAGAATTTATTCTCAGCTAATTTGCTTATAGAAAAATAGGATTATAACAATATTTAATTAAATAATTTATATTATGTATTGTTACTTTTAGATGGAACTGTATCTTGATTGATTTGTACATAAAAACACTTCTCTATTCCACATTTTTTACAACTGTGGAACTAGTGAAGTGTTTTTATGTACAAATCAATGTTTAATTAAGTCAGTGATTTAAACTATACATAAATTCATTTAAAAGTAACGATAGATAGCATATTCGTGCTAGCAAACATTTATAAATATAAAAAAATTTATAATCATTTTAACATGTAGATTTAAATCGATAGTAGAAAATCTATCTCTGAGTATCGATACTCATGGATACAGTATTTGCAAAGTATCGATACTTTGAAAATACTGTATCCATGACTGTCCCCTAATCGGAATGGATGATGGAACACCTGTTAAGAAATATCCCGATTTCCTAGTTATTTGCACTTTGTGTGTCGGCGGCAGGCTGCTTGTAAATAGCTCTGGAGTTAAACACGTAAGCTATGGCAAATTGCTTGCGATTTTGTGGGTTTTAATTTTTTGTCGTGTTAAGGTGAAAAAATGTTTTACGAGTGTTAGGTGATTGTAGTTTCCATTGGATTCTAGTCCTAGTTCGTAGTAGTACCTAATATATAGGGTATTCGCTCTCATTTTATTTTATCAATATTTATATTATTAAATTTATTAAGCGTTTCCTTTTTAAATTGAAATAAAATAAAGTTTGTGTATCATAGGTTTTTTTATTTTATATTTATGTGGGTAATGTTGTGACTAAAAAAAAACTCACTAGAAACTCTAGAAATCACCACATAAAGCATAAACTAAATACGTTTTTAATAAAACTAACCTTTTGTTTTTTTTTTATAATCGTCAGTTCGAACTTCAATATCATTGAAATCCTTTTTTGAAATTCCTTCTTTATTGTTTATACTGTGGAGATAATTAAATAAAATATCATTATCGCTATTACTTTCTTAAACCGTCCGTTTATGGTTTTTGGTTTTTGTTATTTTGTTATTGTGCTATGTGTTTGTATAACTTTAATATGTACTCAGTGAAACATTTTTAGGAGGCATTTTCATGTATATTTAGCAAGTAAAATTATATTTGTGCATATTGTAAATGTCTCTGTATTGTTATCAATAAAGAAAATAAAATAAAAAATAGATTTTCTGACATAACTAATAAGTTAATTTAACTCAAAAGAAATTATCAACCCATGAATTTAAACATCAACAGATGACCTCTCCCGTAAATTTTTCTCCAATCCAACAGTGTAAATCAAACAAAACAATATAACCGGAAAACGGAATCTAACTTCGGAGTGAAAACAAATTGGATAGAATTGGAATACAAAAATCAGAGTGGTGGCATTCAAATCAAAGTTTCGCGTTTGCGAGAGCCGCTGGGTACCATTGCGGGTCCAACTGATATATGTGTATTATAATACAAATTATTAGGTAAACAGTTATTTAAGAACAATTCAGATTTATATATTAATAGGAATTAAGCTCAAAGTTTCGCATTTTCGAGAGCCGCTGGGTACCATTGCGGGTGGACAAACTGATATGTGTGTATTATACGACAAATTATTAGGTAAACAGTTATTTAAGAACAATTTGAATATAGATTATAGGAATTCTAGTCATAGTTTCGCGTTTTCGAGAGCGGCTGGTTCCCATTGCGGGTGGACCATCTGATATGTCTGTATTATAGGACCAATTATTAGGTAAATAGTTATTTATGAACAATTTAGATATAAATTATAGGCATGTAGTTCAATTTTAGAAGAGTGATATAATTTTAAATAGTTATCACCGTTTATACTCCCTACCTGTTTATTCGGTACAGGCTAACAGTTTGGGACCGTTTTGGAGGTCCTTCATCAGGATGAGGACATTTACGCGGTCACGTCCTGTCTCGCACACGTCGTATGTACGTATAATAGGCAGGCCCACCGCTAGCTATTTGATCACCCGCGTGCAATACCGAATATGCTGACATGATGATGATAGCGAGTAAGGGGCGGCATTTTTCAGTCTACCAAAAATCAGACATTTAAACAGTATCGCACTGTGTTTCGTACGGTGAGCGGGGAGGACTGTATTCCCATGCCATTCCACTCCTGTCCTGCTCCTCTCCTAACTTCCTATGATTAATCCTTTCCTTATCCCCTCCCCTTCCTTCAAGCCGGCAAGGTATCTCGACACTCTGATGTTGAAGATGCTCATGGGCGGCGGTCAGTCACTAAACATCAGGTGAACCGCATGCCCCGCTTGCCGGCTATAACATAAAAAAAATTCAGTCTACGAAAGATCGGGTCTGACGCCTCGCTAGTCCCATGGAACTTGGCTTGATTTGCCGCGCGCTTAAGGTGGGCCTGATTATTGGACAAATAGGATATGAAACAATAATAGGATATGACAATGGGAGTGGTGATATTCAAATCAAAGTTCCATGTTTTCGAGAGCCGCTGGTCCCAATTGCGGGTGGACGAACTGATATGTGTGTACTATACGACAAATTATTAGGTAAATGAAATTTAGATATATATAGAGATCAGAGGGTTGGTATTCAAATCAAAGTTTCACGCTATCAAGAGGACAAATGGATATGTGTATATAAGCAATTTATTGGGTAGATAGTTGTGATCTAAATCTTCCAATACAGAGTTGAGTCAGAGCGATTTTTTAAAAATCCTTTAAAATGTTCAGTGAAATCTTTCTCGATTCAAATCTCCACGTCAATCAATTTAGGCTACGTTCTCCGTATACACAATTGGTTTGTCGGTTATTCTGTTGGTTCGTATGTATGTTTATTTTGCTGCGATTTCTTTGTGTAAGCTAATTGGTGTCGATTATAGTTATGGTATTTATATTACGATTATACTATAATAATGATGAATTAAACTATATATCTTTAAAGTTCCAAAAGTTTTATATTACTCAAGTGTTTAGCTATTGGAACTTCAAATATATTTGAATGTATCTGTGGTGCATGTATGAAGGTGTTAGTATAGTTAGTTTGTAAGCTACCACACAGTTTAAGCGTGATATATTTTCGTAGAACGTTCATCGTTTTAAGTCCAAGGTCACGTTGGGAGTTCGTTCCAAGTTTTGGCGAGTTTAATCCAAGCGTCAAATTAAATGTCTTGGCGACAGATCGAGCCACAGGTGCGAAACACAATACGTTTTACCAATTACAAAGAGGCGCCTCGCTGTCTACCCCCGTTTGGGACAAAAGCTGTTTGTTTTTGAAGTCCCATACCGGCCCAGTGACCGAGTGGGGAATCGACCGGCGCATGCGTGAACCGGGAAGGCTTTAGGGAGGTGCGATACGATTGCAATCGAGTCGAGTGATGGCCGCGTATAGCAGACATTAATTGTTGATCAATTTGAAGAGAAAAAATGTCGATGAGATGTTTTTTAAAGGTGGCATTACAATTTTTATGATGGAACTATTGTAGCGCTTAATCTATATATATAAAACAAAAAAGGGTTTGTTATGACTTGAGATTTGCTAGGCCAATTCGGCAGAAAATTTGTAGGGAGATAGCTTAGACCAGGAGATTATATAGAACGGGAACAGGCTATATACATAGGTAAAACTGCGGGTCACGGCTAGTTTAGAATAAGTAAACAGAAAAGTATGTGTTTTTACAGTTGTTGGTTACGAGGTAAAGATATAATAAAAGGAAAGCCATCGATAACAGCGATATAAGAATTTTATCATGATAATGAGATATGGAAGTTCATTTAATTTACGATTATGAATGATTTGCTGATATTAACTGTTATCACAATTATTTCGAAAATAGATAGTCTATTTTATATAGATATAAGATAATATGTTTTTAAGTGTACTGTTTTATGCAACGTAAAGCAACCAATATACACCACTTATTTACAAAGTTATACTTATATTTTATTACTTCCTATCACGTGCATCGATAATCCACTATTATCGCTATTTTTTACTAAAGCGATGCGATAAGAATTAGATAATAATGAAAATCAAAGGAGCAGTTTCAATTAATAAATTATAAACTTAGTCTCGATTAAACTCGCTTCCTGAAATTCGGAAGTAGAAGTGAATAATCGATAAAAGTTGTTCAGTCACGGGCCTCACTATCCGATTCAGTCGTGTTCCGCGCCGCGCCCAACACGCGCGTCTTACCCCAAACAAACCTACATCGTACAAAACCGATAATAACTAATGCGATTTGTTTACCATTCATCTTCACGTGCTCACAAATATCATGACGGACAGTGGCTGAGCAGCACAGACGACGCCACGCAACCAGAAACCTGAACGGTAAGGAACAACCAACCACTCAACATTTCACGGTTGCATGCGAAAATTTAACATTTTCCACGTGTCCTGCCTGTTGTGATGCGATTATAAATCGATTTTATTTGTTAAGTCAATTATCATCGATGCAATATTTATGTTAGTGACGATACGCGAATTAGCAGGGCAGCGTATATCTGTCTCATTCTTCATAAGTTAAGTCAAATGAGAGTCTCTTTTATACGATCGAGGAAATCAATTAATGCCGACAATTTTGTAGCTGTTTTTATTCAGAATAAAGAAGGTTTATATTATAACGGATGTAATGAGATTTTAAAAGGCTAATCTTATTTCAGCATGGTCATGCGTGTAACATTTCTTCGCCTAGGTTATATTTTTTCCTTGTAATTTCTTTTTGAATCTGTATCATTATTTTACTTTTTTATTAGAGCAAATAAATGTTACTTTCTTACATCGCATCACAAAAATAAATTAGTTAAATTTAAAAAGATATAAATTTTATATTTAACTATAGGTTTAAGAGAGATCGTGGAGGACAGCTAAATTAAATTATTTTTATCTCTACGAGGAATTTAGAGTGGAGTTGGCTTAATATAATTTTTCGTTTATTTAATAACTGTACACAGATAACATATCTCTAACATTTTGTTTTATTCACATATGAATTGACGAATTTTCATGTTAGGCTTACTAAAAATAAAATTATTATGGTATATGATACAAAATTTATTCTTAAATATTTTTAATTTGTTTTTATTTAATTAACATTAGTTAACAAATAAGAAAAAAAAGTTTAGTAATATCCGTAAAGAAGAAAAGTAAAATGTAGACAAGTTTAATTATTCAAGAATTTATTTCCCGTCAAACCAGGTGGACTAAATAACAACAATTCCGATAAAATAATCATTTTCAAATCAAGCGAAGAGATAATATCACCGTTTGGTATAATGGATAGGTACAATCCGTTTCATTGAAGTTTGTTTATATTTGTACTCACAAAAATCACATAAAATGTTACAATAATAAGAGAAGATGTCTACAATATATTCACAATGGTATTATAATTAACAGTTAATTAATAAGTTAAAGGAGGAAATAAGAAAGTATAAAATTGCAAAAAATATAAAACTGAAATATTTTTTTCACAATATTTTCACATTTATTAATAATATTTTATAATAAATTTGGAAATATGTAGTGTGAAAAAGACTGTAATTCGATATTTTTTAAAATGAATTATTATTTTCCATCAAGAAATCATAATACTATTATCAAGTATGGTATAATATTGATTTATTTTTATTCGACGTCTGTGATGGAACGATGAAGAAAATAATGAAAATGAAAGGCATCGGAATGTATCGCCAATTAATTATTTTTCAACCCTTGATTTTCAATTGTACTTTTCGTTGGTAATGGTTATAGCTGATTGTTTTAATAATTCTTTTAATTAATAGGTAAAAGAATTCGTCAGGGATTTTTAATATTACTTTATAAATTTTCTTCAACAAAGACGGTAGACGAATTCATATAGATAATTAAAAAATAAATTACACAAATTGTTTAGTTTTATCGATATATCTATAGTTTTCTTGTTCGGAAACGAAGAGAAAAATTAGATAAAACCACCAGATAAAACTAGAGTTTTAGTTCCTAAAAATATCGCTACTCTAAACTTGAATATTAAATTATTTAAATGAAAGCCGGTTAAATCCTAACAAATATTATAAAAGCGACAGCAACTCTGTCAATATGTTTATCACTTCTTCGCGCCTAAACCACTAAAGTGATTTGGATGAAATTTTGTACAGAGATTGTTTGAAGCCCGAGAAAGGAAGTTAAGCATTTATACCAGAAATCTCACGATAGCGGAAGATATATACGGATAAAACCGCGAGGCGCAGCTAGTTATAAACAAACATAACGCATAATATGTGCTCAATGAAATAATATTTTTGCCAAATTAAAATGATAATTTTTCTCAATGAAATTACAGATAAAATATGTTATTCCGTGCTCGAAAATAGCTCAAATTGTTTTCCAAACAACTCAATGTCAAGTAATTTAAAATCAAAACCTACATTTCGTTTGTTTATAATGATTCACTATCTGCAACCAGTTATTTACTGAAGATTATAATTGATAGTGAGTGATAACGGCTGTATTTACGTCAGAGTTTATCTTCTGCGGTGATGGTGTCGGTATTTTATTGTTAAAGAGTTTAACTGTATGATAACGTAGAATAATTCTTGGCCACACGGATAATTTAAATTTCTAGGTAATTTAGAAGGTTCAAAGGTTGTATGATATTTTTAACATACAGCCTTAAAACATATTTCAGCCCGAGCTATACAGCGGTTTGGGATGATATATTATGTACGGGGAAAACAAAAAAACAGATATACGCGGGTGGGGCACAGCTGGTACTATATAGATAATAGTAAAATCTAGGAGTTACGGGATCGATTAAAAAAATAGTTCATTTAAAAAAGTTGATTACCATCGATGTAAGTGCTAATAAATAATAATAATTGTAGCTTGTTTATACTAATATAAAAGAAATAAAAAAATATTACTAATATAAAAGAAATAAAAATATACTTAATTTCTATTATTTCATTAATATATTTATTTTGATTTTGGAGGAAGAGGTTCCCGCTAACACTTCTAAAATTATTTTAACAAACATTTTAAAAATAACTACAAGTTGTTATGGCAATTATCTACATTCTGATAAAAGTAAGCGAACGAAATAATCTTAAATTAATTAAAATACGTAAAATTTGTAACAAAATGTTCATGATATTTTTAAGCCATGTGGCTACCCAACATCACAGTGAAACTAAACTGCTTAAAAGTGCTCGAGCAAAGTTTAAAGTTGCAACTTCAATGGAAAGATCGGGTCGTCAAAACTTACCTGGAATTCTCTTACAAATTCATACTTTGGCCGCTTACAAACTGTTGAACGAACAAAATATGTTTATTTGTCTGCCCTTTATTGGTATTTTTAAATAACCTTGGACTGATATGGGCATATTTCAGAGTATACTAGCTGAACCAAATTCGGATGCTGTGTAACTTTAACTTTAAGATTTATAATAATAATTAGTTATGTTAATTTGTTAGTTTGTTATGGTTAAATAGTATAGATACAATGAGATTGTCATAGTCATTTTATGTACAAAAATCTCTATAATAAAAAAGATTAAAAAAAAAAATAACCTTGGAAGTACTGCGTTCCGAATTTTATGAGATATGAAAGTAAATAGTAAACTTTAAACATTTGAAACCGCGGGGAAAATCACGTGCAAATGCAAAATAAACGGCTTGTTTTGCCCAATTAAAGGATTAGATAATTTAAATACAAAGATTGTGTTTTGTTTTCGAAACGATTACCAGCGAGACTTTTTTCTAATTTGCGAATTTGTGTCACGCGGTTTCACTCGCGTGTAGCCCATTCCTGTGGAATTTTCAGTATTACAAGTATCCTGTATCATTCTCCTGGTTTTAAGCTACCTTCTTACAAATTTTAGCTATTTTCTGCCGGATTGGTTTAGCAGATCTCGAGTTATAAGTGTTGTAACAAACCCGTCTTTGTTTTATTTAAACAAGATTAGTAGATAATTTTAATTTTTGCGATTACTTTATATTTTAGATTTTTGGTCTCAGTATTCATCCATGCGGCTTCGGGCCAGTAGTTCGTAAGATTTGCGCGTTTAATTAAACAAAGAAACACTTAAGCTTACTGCTTAGTATTATTAGTATAAATAAATAATAAATATTCATGGACGTTTAACACAATGCCATCTAGTCTCAAACTAAGCAGAGCTTTTACAGTCAGAAGCGTATATATCTGACCAGAGGGAGATTAGCAGAAATATCTGCCGAACGAATGAGTTCAGTAAAAATATCTGACATCAATTATACAAAAGATAATTTATTCTTTGTTTTACAATAAAACAAAAATATAATATAAAAATCCTTGATATTTCTTTTAAATCATTGAAAAGTGTACACTTACTTCGAAATCCGCCATAGATGCGTGTCTGGTATCAAACGGCGATAGGCATTGCATTAAGTAATATAAAATAGTTGAAATGATAACCTGACCTAAATGATCACCAGCCCCAACCAATCATGCGAACAGGGTTAATAATAATAATTTATTTTATTTGTTACGGCCCGGTGCCTGTGACGTCTAACTTGATATGGATTTTATGTTTACACTAGCTTCTGTACGCGGCTTTGTGCACGTTAAATACGAATAAATCATACCCTCATGTAATCCAGCTAATAGAATATCTGTGTATGAAATTGCAACAAAATCCATTCAGTAATTGGCGTCATTGACATACAAACACACAAACATCTAAACATACAAACATTAACATTTAGAATATTATTAAGATTTTATGTAGTATAGATTATGACCATGGGCTATAAATATTTTTTGTCTGAAAAGTCGTCTGTGAAAAGTATTTTACATAACATTATATTATATTGGAACATTTACTGAGGATATTATTTATTAAGATGTAATAATAATAATAAAGAATGCCTCCCCGATCGATAATTGTCATAGTGGCCAATCTTTATAATAATTATAACCTGCACCTAAACGAATTTACTCCTAAAGGAAAATAATGGAGCTTCAAAGGGTTATTTATCATAAAATATGAACGTAATGTGTGAAAGCATATTGCCAGTCATATATATCCTCCGCCCGTGTGTTGACTTAATAATGCCTTTATGAGATTTTTAACACGTGATAAAGAAGTCAATATTAAC
>LQNK01001370.1:48454-59251 GCA_001586405.1 Phoebis sennae
TATCGTAGAAGCTAATGTTCGAAATTCAAATTACATATCTTTTTAAAATGACTTAAACAGCCAGTAACAGAATTTATGGCTAGACTAGTTATAAATTACGTCTCACAGTATTTGTCCGTGATGGACTTCTGAACTACTAAATCGATTTTAACCAAATTTACACACCGTGTAGGTTGATCCAACTTGAAAAATAAGATAGTAGACCAAGCGTGCGATGTCGCGGGCGGAAAGCTATTAGCTATTAATATAAAACTAAAGTATATTATATGTTTCTAGTATAAATAAGTTTATAATCACACTGCATAAATGCAATAAACTGAAAAACCTTAATGTTTGTACTTCAGTCGTGAAAAGGCTCGATTTTGGATTCGTGTTTTCAGCCTAATTAACCGTAATGCTATGTGAAAATAATCCATCACGCTATCGAACATTAAAGTATTACGGAGCAGTAATGAAAAACATTTCCTGATAAAACTTGATATATTGTGTTTATTCCTTACCAACTTCCTTGTATATTGAAACACTAGTTTATTGCCATCAGCTTTGCTCATGACTGTAAAATTTATCCAATTCTTAAAATTATTCTTCAAAGTGACATTTTTACGTTTAGAAGCGTTTTTAAACTATTTAGAACTTCTATTTAATTTGTAAAGATTATTGTTCTATTGATTGATTACTAACTTACTACTAACTAATTAATCAACGACACTTCACTTACCATCCCCAATAATTATTTATTCCAATTCAAAAGTTACTGAATGTAATCTGTTGACTATTTTTATAGACAGTGACCAGTCCTGACTTCGGACAGGGCAGGCGTAAATAGTCAATATACGTATAGATCAATTTTCGAAAATATTTTTCATTTCCATATATGGAAAAAATACATGATAATAGGAACGAATGTTCAAACATTTGCCTGTGCTTACGTTTAGATATTGACTGAGTTTATACAATTTATTTAACCTTATGAAATTCGGGGGTTATAAATATCTTTGGTCAATAAGATTTGTATTAAATGATTGTTAGGAAGAACAAGATTATAGATAAAAAATTACTATAACACCTTAATTAATAAACTCTCGGTCTACTCCGAGTTAAAAATAGTGAGAAAAACCTCAATACAACTAGTTTAAATTATTATTTGAATAGTATAAAATATGAATCTAAAGTTCGAAGAAAATGATGATATAAAATTCAAACCAGCACCACTAGACTTAAAAACTGGCACCACAAACAAATATATTAAATTTAAATGCTAAACCTTAACAGCGGCACTCATGGCTTTAAACATATATCAGCTAATATGTGGCCTAGCCTCGACCCCCAAACGAATAACTATTCTCTTTTAAATATTTGCATAATTATATGTATCATTAAATATCTTATTGCGAATTTCGGAGATTGATGGTAGGGTTGAGGTTGTAACTTAAATATATTATGAATTTATCAGTCTGTCCGCAAACATGTAAGTGTAAGTAGGCCGAAATATTTGAATTTATTAAAGAAATTCGTTAGTTAAATATTGTTTAGTAGACTAGCAAAATACCTATGCATTTCTCTTAGCATTAAACACACGTTGATAAAATAAAACCCATTTAATGATAGACCAAAAATACATAAAAATTTCTCACAATACAAACATTACTACTAAAACTATTAAAAATACCTTAAATGGAAATTCAAGGTGTAATACAAAAAGCCTTACATAAACATAGACTTACAAAAATACTATGTAAATATTATTGTAAAACAAAACAATACCCTTAAAAACCCACAATATTTCCATATACTTCATGATTAAAATGTAATACCCGTTCCGGAAAGCAAAATGTACTCTTATATACGAGTGTTAATAAACTACTTTCTGTTTTCGCTCCACAAAATCCACTATTCATAAACAACAAGATATTGCCACAAGGAAAAAATGTAAATTTTTAGTGTTAACAATATCTAAATTTTTGAGTTCGCTCACATAACTCAAGTATAATGTTGCCACATTTCGTTGGCTAGTGCATCGCCATGGCCAATTTAATTCCACATAGCATTTATTTTGAGGAATACAAGTTGTGATTTTCGGCCTTGCGTGTCCACAAAAATTACTAAATTAAAAACGCGATATGTTATGGACTCGCTTAATAATAAATTGGGTTCGTTAAAGCGTTCGCTTGATGGAAGATTTTAAGATTTCCGCATGAATTTATAAGTAATGTTTATTGTGATAATGTTTTTCTGGAGCTTTTCTTTTAACGAAATGGTTTGGTTATGATTTTATTATAAGTTGGACCGGATAGTTACGCTTGCGGAAACTTAATTTTATCATTTTTAACTTTTAAATCTTAATAATGATAGGAAGCCTTGTGCAATATAATATACTAGCGTCGCCCCCGGTTTCAACCACGTAACAACTGATCCCGAGGGAACTCCAGGATTAAAAGCAGCCTATATGTTATTCTGAACCCTTACCTGTAAACCAAGTTTCATCATAATCGGTTCAGTAGGTTTTAGTTGGAAGAGTAAGTAGTAACAAACATACACATAAACTTTCGCATATATATTATTAGTAGGATTAAATATAAGGAAAGTCGGTCTTAAAAACATTTTAATCGTATACTATCGTATTCGATCCTCGGTTCCGCGTTATTATTTTCGAATTGGGGAATGTTTGAACAACAAAGGAAGAGTTTGGTTACAGGCTTTCACAAATATCGATATTAGATAACATATTTACATATCACATTTATTTTTACATCGCATTCAAATGTAGAATATAGTAACACAATTTCTGTGTTCAATAAGATAAAGAAAACTTAAAATTCATCCAATTTGAGATTGGAAACGAACATTTATACAAAAATAACCTTTTTAAAACCACCATTCAAATTTCAGCCATGTTCTATCATTAATCTGGGACACAAAAGTGTAATTCCTTTGTCGTAATCTCAAAGACCTAGCTATTGTAAGGTGGCCTTATTTAAGTATAGCCTGAATTAGGCTCAACGATCGGTCCCCGTAATATCCGTTCTGAGGAAATTACCTTCGTTTATATTATATTATACGTATTTTGAATGTCAAGTCTATTGGGGCATGGTTACAATGGCATCTTTTAAGTCGATTTTTTATACTTAAATCAGGAATTTTTAGTCACCAAAGTAAGTAAATATTGTTTAGAAATAAAAATTGTTTGGATTGTTAAAATACTTTTACATATTCAAAATTAAGAATAACACGTTAAAATTTGAAACGTTTTTTGAATATATCCTACCATTACCTATTCAATATTCAATCAATAATATCTAGTCTTTTTACTCTTGCTCTTATATCAACGATTTGACATACATTCTCTCAAGGTCTTATTAATAAAAATCTCTTACTCATAGCATTATTAAATTGGAATTTAAGTCTTGGAGTATAAATGGTCTAGATTTGGTATTATGGTAAAAGTGTTCCAAATTCACGGGTTACATTACCGCGTTGAAAGTTAAGGTACGTTGAAGGAATATGCTTGCTTGTGTTATGAATATATTTCTGGAGAAAATGTCTGAAGACGTGTACCTATTGACGTTTAACCAATCAAAATTTAAAAAAATCAAATGTCCTCAAATCTTTCACTCTTCTTGCTTTTCCACCTACATAACTAATGATCACTATAAAACTATTACATTAACACACATGAACACACCCCTACCACACACACACACCCACACAAAAATTCACACACACAACTATTTTCTTTTCTTTTTTCTATTTACTTTTTCTACGTCATTTGTTCATCTTTTTTGCTTTAACTAATTAATTGTAGAAGGAGCCTGTCTTCCACAACACAGAATTATAGCAGTGTAACTATATTGCTGTAAAATGATTCATGAATGAACAATTTTTTATTTACTTAATCAAAAAGGACAAGTATTAATAAACTCAAGATTCTAACTACCTTATAAAACAAGTACAACAACGACGCTACATTTAAGTTAAAACATATTAATATTACCATTGTAATATAAAACGTGCCTGCTATAACGAATACCTTCGAAACGAGAGATAAGACCACTGTCCGTAAAACTTTAAACACTGATTTATTATAGCTTGACATAAAAATATAAGTCAAGATGCTGAATTGGCAGAAAAATCCAAACAGACTCACGAGGACTAGTTTATTATTTTCATTGGGAACGTGCTTGCAATAACAGATATTTTAAACGACTAACCGGCTTGGTATTTGGGAACATTTTTCACTTTAGTCAAGTATGAAGACCCCTGCGGTGACTTTTATATTTCACAGTCTTTTTGTGTTGTATAGATGTTATGTGATGTAGTCCTTTTTTTGTTTTCAAGGGAGGAGTCGAGCCTGAGGCGCAGTAAATATAAGCGTTTAATATAGTTATTTGAAAATCTTTTGACTTTAAGTTCGTGTATTAGAGGGGAAATTAAAAGTACAAGTATTAGACATACCTTCCACACTAAACGTTATATCATTCCGTAAATACATGCCACGTACAATGGAATAAAATGGTTGTGACTAACTTTAAAATACAATAAATTTGGAATTTCTTATTATACAACAAATAATATATGATCATCTTATCCATGTACAATGGATCTAGATTTGTATGATTTTATATCAAATGAGAAAATAATAAAGTCCACATATCAACAACATACGTAACGGTCGGATCAGATTTCATATTCTTTGTATAGAATGTCAGTTGTCACACACAAATGCGTCTACTGATCTGTATCGTACAGATCGCATATAGAGAGTGCCATCCACGACGACGACGCCTCACCAATTTTTGAATTTAGTAATTTGGAATATGATCGCAATACTTGGTCCTGATTAGTCTATTTATTTTAGTGTGCGTGTACACACTTGGGTAATGAGTGTGTACCCATAAAACTTCACACAAGCGGAAGCTTGCATACATATACTGTCAACGTTTGAGAAGAATAGTGAGGCGCGTCTTCGTGGATTAATTTATCTATACAAATAATGAGTCTGATAATCTTTATGTGGACGCTTACCATAAATTGAATTGTCAAGAACATTAGCAAAGGAAATATTCTTAATAATAAACTGAAATGCGTATAGCTTTTAGTTTCAGTTTTACAACTTGGCATGCATGAACAACACTTATTTTCATGTTATTGGTTCATATAGTTATATAGGTTAAGTTCAAACTAAACTATTCAAACAATAAAGGCATTATATTTTAGTCCCCGAAGTGAGTATTAAATAATTTAATACGTAATTTTAACGTTAATTATTTTACATCGCGTTGTGTTTGCCAACCCAATTATTGTAATAAAGTTATTATTTTATTTTTACTTCTTCCATTTTAGAAATCTTTACCTATTATCAGATTGATTATCAGAGAAAGAAAGACTTTTTCTTTATTTCTAATGATAATCAATCTGAACACTTTTATTTGTTCGATTTCAAAACCGTACCTTACAATAACAATAATATAACAATAATAAATAATAGGATAGGATTGAAACTTTTATGGTGTGTTACGGTACTGTAACATTCACAAACCGTAGTTTGTGTAATGTCGTAACATTACTCGGCATAAGAATTACCTAATTTTAGTAAATTATTTTAGTTTCTAGATCTCACACAGTATCCTACATACATCTAAGTTCAAGGTATCAAAATGTCATTTGAAAAATAAACATAATGCTTCTATACATTACATTTATATTCTATCCCTGAGGAGATTCAAAGCCACGTGTGTGGAATATCTTTACTCAACGCAATCTTTAAAAACACAAATGCCTTACTGAGTTCAATATTAAAAGTAAATAAAAGATAATTTGAGACATAACTTTTGAAAGATAATATCCTATATTTCTACCATAAATAACTTATAGATTGCATAATTTCAACTATTCGTTATTCGACTATTGTATTGAATGATCGAAGCATAGTTTTAAAAACATCGCGTCTTAAACAAACACGCAACTTTGCAACTAGTATCAAAATTATGAATGAACCCACTAATCAAAAGTATCAAAAGTTCGTCGATATCTGACATATATGCTGAGAAATTCGAAAAGTTGAGCTCATTCGGCCGAACTTTGCAAAATAATTTATATTGTTTTATACGCTGTATTTGGCCGGTTCGTATGATTTACGAGTGCATTCTTTGGACGTTTTCCCAACACGTGTCACGTGCGCTGATAGTGTCACGGAACCGACTCGATATGAATTCGTTAGGTTCCAAAGTTACGCTTTTTATGGGGTTACGTGTTAGAAAAATTGTGTGATTAAAGGAATTATTATGGTAGTAAACTTGTTCTTTTGTACAATGGATCTAGTTTTATATGCTTTTATATGGTGGCTAAAAATATTAACATAATTTTTCTTCTTTTTCTTTTGTTCCTGGCTCTCCTGTCTCAGACGGAATTTACCGACATCATTTTTGGTATTGTAAGTTTATTTTGACAATGACATCAATAGGACAAGAACAATTTTATGACATAACTAAACATAAAAAAATGTTCGTTAAAAAGTAATATTTTTCTTCTTTAAAAGTTTCATAGCGAAGAAGTTCTCCCGCTTTGAAACAAAGCGCTGATGGTTAAATTAAATTTTAATTAGAAATGTTTCCGATTTTTTGTTTGTCAATAGTATATGAAACAAAGGAAAATCGTGTTAATATTATTCCAATAAAGGTTTCAGCCCATTATATACCTGAGTTAATACTTAGGTATATTATGGGCTCAAGAACGCATTAAACAATACAAAACGTTAATTAATTATAGTACCCACACATCATACGCAATCACTCGCGTTTCATTTCGACATTCATTTAAATATATCAAAAGAACAGAAAGCATTTGCACACAGCCATACAGATTCTTTGCACTCAGTCTATTCACCATTAAGCGTATTCAGCGCTACACATTCGGGCCATTCAGCGCTTCGCATTTCGCGTAATAGGAACGGGCTAATGTAATTGAGTGTTTTTTTTAGTTTCACCCTTTTAAAATGAGAGAAATGTTATGTTATCGGGGTTAGGGGTTCGGTTGTTCGACTCGCGTGACGACAGCGCTAAGCGCTGAACGCTTCAGTTGTCGAAAGCCGATATACGCTTTATTCAATTTTATGTATTTTTTCGTTCCGGATTATAGAATGGTGTGTTCCATTTTTGAATATTTTAAATTTTATAGCGGTAAAAATCAAAGCGGTCGAATCGCGTTCAAAAATTGATATGAGTTAAAAATAGAATATGGAAACATGTTTTTACAATGCATTCGATTGTAGATAATAAGAGAAAATTAGTGCGTAATTTTAATTAATATAATTCCAATTTATCGCTATACAGAAAAATTAAGCGCAATTTTAATTAATTTAATAAATAAAGCAATTAATAAACCGTTAATAAGAAGCAGATGATACAATTTTCCAGCGAAATTTTATGAAATCACCCGAAGCGCAAATAATTCACGTTGTGGTCAGCGCACGGCGCGAAATGGTTCAATTTATGGCAATGGTTTTTTTATTGAACATATGTTAGGTTTTAAAATATTGTAACATTTAATTTGGATGTATTATTAATTGAATTAATTTGCTCGGTATTAATTAATTTGCTGGGCTTAACAATATATAGCTTAACTGGTTGTGCCCCGCGGTCCCACTTGCTATTTTCCCTGTTCCAATGGGTTTTGATCACAATTATTTCTTAGCGGAACATATCATCTCGTCATAACCTGTATGACAAATTTCAGGCCGATGCGTCCAGCGGCTTGGTCTGAGCCTTGATAGATCACTATGTCAGTCAGTCAGTCGTATATATAGATAATAATAATAAAAAGGGTGTTATGAAAAAATCGAAATTTTCAAAAATCTATTCAATCTATTACAATTTACTATTACAAAGTAGGAAAACTTAAAAGAAATTCGTCAAAAAAATTCAATTGATCCCGTATAATGGATGGCCTAAAATATATTAGCCGTGATAAATGATCATTGGTTACGAATAGTTAAGTTGCGTGCCATCTACTTCAAGTATTTTTACAATCACATAATTATTTTCACATAATATTTATGTGAATTATATTTTGTAATTGTTAATATTTGCATGCCAATGTTTGGCGATTGTGTAGATCCTTAATATTATTTAACACCCTGTACAACCACATTCTGGCAAATAAATGGATTTGATTTGATTTGATTTGATTTGAAAAATGAAGTTCTTTAAACCTAAATAAAGTCTAAATGATCCCGAGTTAACTATGGTTTCTGTGAGAAAATTCTTAAACAAAACATTTTGTAATTTTTAAATAAAGTAAAGAACTAATAGAAACATTAATCAAACTCTCATGACACGTTATTCAACATCTAAGATTAAATGTATTATCAGTAATATTTATTTTTCTATCACGTTCTGTGATTTATTGGACATTAATCAATAATCATTATCTATTTCCTTTGCTATTTGTGCGTAATAATTTACGTAATAAACAAGAATGTAATAAACAATCACATTACATCAGCGCTCGACAATGGCAGATGAGTTCGCGGTGGGTCTGCTGATGTGTAGATGGGGCTTTAGAAATAGGATTAGTTCTTCGATCATTCATATATATCTTGTTAAGCCTTAAAAACTAAGGAAAATAGCTATAAAAGTCAGATCCAATCGATCCCATATAATGGATAGCCTAAAATATATTAGCCGTGATAAATGATCGCTCTTTTGGTTACGAAAATGTCGCGAAAGATGTTTTTCACGCGAAAACTTTAAATCCGGCACAAACAGGATTATTGATTTATGGGATTACGACGAGATGATGATATTGAAAGGGTCTATCAACTACGTTTGTTAAATAATGTAGTACTTTTGACGCTGTTTTTAAAAAACTATAAAATATTCAACGGACAAGTTATGATTTTTAAGGCAATATTATTGCTTAATATGCTCCATGTTTAGTTTCATTGTTTTAGTATAAGTCTATTACTCTTCTTCTTTTCATGTATTATGGATAACAAGTATTCGTGAAGTACGCGGCGGTGATTAAGTGAAAAACAATAATAACAACAAAAATTTATATTGATTATTTACCTTTAACAGAGAAACAAAAGTTCAAAGCTGGATTTTCTAATTCATAATGATCATTCATGTTTCCGAATCTGTATTTACAATATAAATAATTTTAATTCCTACGAACTCCACAGGTAAAGGGTAAAAGGTTTGTTTGTTTTAATAATATTTCAGAACACACATTATAAAGGGCTTTTAATATTGGGGATATTACATCAAAGACCTTTCATAACAAGATAAGTCCCCATTCGACTGTTGATGAAATAAGTTTATTAATTTATTCAGAAAGAGAATACGATACACGAGTTTCTAACAGGATGTTATTCCAACCTTGAGTTCCATTCGAACAAACTTGACCATCTCATCCTGTTTTAGTTGACTTTACCACTTTTAGTTGGAATAACGAGCAATAATATTATCATTGTTTATTCAACAAGATAAAATTCACGGAAAGTTCGCAGATTCAAAGAATAAATTGTACGTTGTTAGCCATTTAGTGGCCGGTTTCAGAGCATTGCGCCATAATTCACAGGGGTTAATTACTCGAAATTTAATTTGTTAATTTATCGCTTGCTCGTCTCAAAAATTATATATTCATACAATTAAATACGAGGCTCGAAAGTTTTTTCAAGTTTCAAAACTGCTTGACTTTTTAATTACAATGGCTGGAGTTGGCTCTTTTGTGGTAATGATTTTTTCGTAATAATTGTTGCCTTAAACTTTTATTTTCAGCGTGGTTTAGTAGTTTTGTTTTTTTTATTTCTGTTCATTTAAGCTATGTTTGATAAAAGCTTATATATACGTCCTGTAGAATCGTCCAAAATGCACGTATAGAATACTCATAATAAAAAAACTATTGGTCTAACGAATAGTCTCGATTGAAAATTTTAAAAATGGAAAACATAAAATAGAATTTTTATCTTTCATCCAGTAAGATTAAGTAAGTTTTGCTGATAAGCAAATATAATATTTCCTGCAAAGTCCTTTAGAAAATCATATTTTCTCTTCAATTAAGTTAGGAGTGTAATATTTACACCCGGCCATATTTCGCACGATGCACCAGGTAAATAAAGCGCGCGAAAATTTTTAAACGTACTAATTTGCGAATTTCTCGGAGGTGAAAATGTGGTTTGTTCCCCTCGTCACCGCCCGACTCACCCCGTTTTATGAGGCCGGTCGTAAAAGCACTCGCGACGTCAAATTTCTATTTTTGAACTTTATATAGCCCCTGACGGAGCTCCATCGCCACGCGCGTCTTGTATCCTTTTGTTTAGCCGAATTGTGTGCCGTTTCTTTTAAGTTCCCAGTTTGATAATGGTGTGCCAGCGGTAAACGGAATAAACCAGTTTCCGTTTGAGAAATGGCGGTATTTTCTTTATAAATTAAGCGTATTTTTGGAACGCGTTCCGTGTTCCGTTATGATTTGTTTGCGAAGCGTGTAACTATTGAGTATTGGCGAGGGATAGGGGATCGCTGTGAGCGAACGAGAAAGCGTTCTGTATCACGCATAAAATAGACTTTATAAGGATCCACAACAATTGCTTTGCCGTCTATAAAGCTTGAGCAGGATAAAGAATAAAGATATATAAAATATGAAGGGGTTTGAGAAGGGTTAGCATTTACGATTTCAGGACTGGCACTAGTTGCAACATAAGCTCGACCCGCGTTGCTCAAGTAGGCACCTCATGTCCTAACTCATTTGTAGTATGTAATACAATTTGTTTTAAAATAACACCTAATTCTTTATACAATC
>LQNK01001370.1:61637-75605 GCA_001586405.1 Phoebis sennae
CGGCTCTTTGGGCTATAAGTAGCATCCCACAACCTCTATAGAGAATATTTATTGTTTATCTGATAAGTTTACCGATTTACCGAGACTTTTTTCATGGTCCTAAAGTCGTGTTTTACAGTGTAAGACTGTAAGCGGTGTGAAAGTTTATTGCCATAGAGGTACCATATCTTCGTGCCCCGGAGAGCACATAAAAACGTCGGTCCTGCGTCTGATTTCTTTGCAATCGTGTCTGTCTGCCGTCCCATCGGATTATGAGAGTCAAGGAATAGACAGTGCATCTGTGTTTGCACACACACTTGTGCACTATCATATCTACTGCGTACATGGCTGATCTCTGTTGAGATTGGCCACCATAACCTCTATCGGTCGGGGAGGCATTATACCTATAGAACGTAATAACTTATCATATGATTTATTTATTAATTTTTAATTGCCATAGTAATAATGATGATATAAAATTTTATTTTGTTAACGAACGTTAAAAAGCTGAAACGCAAAGTGAATAGTTCTTTTAATAATTTATGATTATCAAAGGAACACACGGGAACCTACATATATACCTACACTGAATTGAATGCGTTCTGACCTCGCTATATTAAATATTTAAGCCGTTAATTTATAATTTAATACCGTTTAAATTATTAATTTTAAACTCAAATGAATGAATACGCATTTCATTTGATTGAAATTGATAAATTACTTTGTTGTAGAAATAATTGGTTATGCGATACAATAACATTTGTGGATATTAAAAATGTATGTGCAAACATTTGGACAAAAATTATAGTAATCATTTTAGTTTAGTTGCGATATTCGTGAATTTGAAATTTGTTTTCAAAAACACATTCCTTTTATATTTTTTCTTCGCTTTCGATATCAATCCTTTCTTTATATTATTTTCTTTTCGAACTAAGTGACGTTGGGTTAAATGTCTGAGAATTAAATGTATAAAATATTGTTCTGTGAAGTTTTGGAGAGGGTCTCAAATAGAAAAAAGAAGAAAACGAACTGAGGTTTAAATAATAAAGGAGTAAGGTAAAGGAAAGAAGGTTTCTTTGGGATCGGTTAAAACAGAACGTGCTAGTTGTAGTAAGTATTAGGTATAAGATTTTTTAACACCACATATTTGACAAGCATAAACCGCTTGTAGGAGGACAGTAAATTGTTTTTTCTTATGTTTTTGAATTTTTTTACGAGTTCGATTTGGGGGGATTCCCCCCGCTGGGTGCCTGCTCTCTCACTGACAAGTTTCCTCCTTCTTGAGTTAAATTGCTATCGGGTAGTAGAAACTGTCTCCAGCTATTGATTATCAAATAAAACTGAAGCCGCGTGTCTTCTAATAGGGCACGGAGTTAACGTACTTTCGTTTTATTGAGTTTTCTGCGGAATTTAGGTTATCACTGATCAGATTCTTAATATTTAATTTAAGTGGATACTTACATTTTTAGTATTTACTTTTTCTGATCGTGTAATTTTAACAAAATTATGTTAAAAAAATTATTTTAAATATACCTACGTACCAACGTAGGTATATTTAAAATAGTATTTTTGATGAGACTTTCTACCTGTCTTAAAAAAACCCGCAACTCACCAGCTAGGTCTACAGTTCCATGTCGGGGTATAATAGGAGAGGCATCATATAAGTTTTCAGCTTGCCTCAAACACCTCCCACAAAATGGTCCTAGCTCTCAGACGATTAGATTTGTCCTTCGACTGAAAAATCATACTACATTTTGATATTTGCGTAATTCTACATTTTATCTGTTAGCCAGAGAGTGTAAGTTAATTTACGGTTATATATAATTACGTATCCAACCTTTAGTTATCCCAAGACAAGGTTTAGACTAATCCACTTTCACCTGTATATTAAACTTAGTATTATAACGTGACAGAATTATCTTAGCATATCCTAAATTTGTTATCGCCAGAATATTATGCGGTTGGATATTTTACACCGAAAATACATGTGCTATGAGGGTCCTTATATATTCGTGAAAGCTATTATAAAATTTATAAATTCAGTTTTTTTTTAAATTGCTCGAATCAGGCTAATGTCTACATACATACATACTTACCCTAATAAAAGCTAGACACACTAGATCCCTAATAACATTTATAAGAGATTCAACCCAATCTTTTCCATATTCCTAAAACGATGCAAACACGAATAATCCAGACCCAAAAGAAACAGTTTGTATGTAAATATGGGGTTTTCGAATTTTACTGGTAATATTATCTAAATAATGCTAAATGTTGCTAGTGTAATGAAAGGGTAGTTGGTGTTGCCAGACTATTTTTCGAACTTTAACGAATTGTGGTATTTATCTTCGGGCATGGATTTATTTTAAGCTTATGATGTTTTTTTATATACGTTGTATATTCACTCAAGCTTCCCAAGGGTAGTTTTATTTTGCAGTTCTATTTTTTTCAAATTAATATTTTTAAAATCATCTTTCTATGTTTGCGATTATATATCTTTAACAATACATATTGCTTTAAAGTTATCGAAAGCGAATAATACGCCCACCTTCCTTTTTTTGTTGTTAATTTGATGTTATAATTAATTGTGAATACAAAGTTTTCTATTAATTTAAAGTTGAAGCAGTTCATAATGCCTATTCAATTGGCAATGTAGTCGTATAATAAGTTGAGGATATTATTCCAACCTAATTATGATTGATTTTTTTAGTAAATTGTTATTAATGTCATTGTTCTCAAATTTGACGCGTAAACCATGCCTTAGAGAACAATGGTTTACGCGTCAGTCGAAAGAAAACCGAGCACATGGAGTGTATATATAGTACTGGCATTCGTCGCCCATGCACTATCTGCCTGCAAGGAGAACCTCTTCCTAAGGTAACACAATTTAAATACCTGGGGTCAATTCTTTCATCGGATGCCAATATTGAAATTGATGTCAATCATCGAATCAACGTGGCTTGGCAAAGATGGAGAGCACTTACAGGAGTTCTTTGTGATCAGAGAATGCCGATAAAAACTAAAGGCAAAGTATATAAATCTGCAATAAGACCTGCATTAACGTATGGCTCTGAGTGCTGGGCGATTAAAAAGTTGCATGAGCAAAAAGTCCACGTTAACGAGATGAAGATGCTCAGATGGGCGGCAGGTGTAACTAGACTCGATAAAGTGCGTAACGAACACATCAGAGGAAGTTTTAAAGTCGCACCCATTGCAGAAAAACTGACTGAACAGCGTCTTAGGTGGTATGGCCATGTCATGAGACGTGATGACAACTGTGTTGTAAAGAAAGCGTTGGCCCTCCCCGACAAGAAAAGGGGTGTGGGACGTCCTCCAGCTACGTGGTGGTCGACAGTGTCAAAAGACTTGGAGCGAGCCCAATTGAATACTCAGACAACCCAGGACAGAACAACCTGGCGCATAAAAACGAGGAGAGCCGACCCCAAATAATGGGAACAGGCAAAGATAAAGAAGAAGAAGTTCTCAAATTTACAGCTATTAGGCTTCTAAATTGACATTATATCATTTAACATGTATTAAATTTCCAATTACGTATTAGGTTAAATATTTAAACTATTTTAAATGTAAATTTTTTTAAACTTTAAAATATTTACTGATTCTTTTACAGTTAAACAATTGACGAATCGTAAGTCAATCTTAAAACAAGATTAAATTGACACACAGGTATTTTAACTAAGTAAATGTTTGCATACTAACAATACAATGAAAGTAACTCTTCAAGCCGTTAGCGAATTCTTTTAAAACGGCTATTCAAAACTGATCTGGATGCTTGAAAAATAAAACGGTTATATTGAGGTTGAATTTGTCGAAGCGAACGCGAGCTATCGCTGAGTTAAACTATTTCTTATAATATCAGCGAGTGGTTTTAAGAAATCTCTTTTGAAATGCTCGGGGTTTGGTTAAGCCTTTATTCTTTACTAGCGTCTGCCCGCGGTTTCACTTTATTCGGGGTAGATCAACAAAAGCTTTTCTATCACCTGATACAATTAAGAGCAATTAATTGTGGGTGTAAGAAGTTTCATCATAATACGTCGGGTAGTTGTAGTTGTGAGAAACAAACTAAAAACATATTTTTTTTTATATTTTAGGATAACGGAGGAATAAAAGCAACCAATTGCTTGCAATTGCTTTATTCCTTCGATGACGATGATAAGTGGTTATGTACACTAATATTATAAAGAGAAAAACTTTGTTTGTTTGTTTGTTTGTTTGTTTGTTTGTAATGAATAGGCCTAAAAGGTAAAGGTAAAGTAGTTTACCGATTTTAAAAATTCTTTCACTATTCGAAAGCTCCATTATTCACAAATAACATACACTTTATTTTATGGACTATAAATATAATATTACGGGAGCGAAGTTGGTGGATCAGCTAGTTGTACTTATAGTATGTGAAGAGTGACATTGACTTGCGGTTTCGAGAGTACAAAAGGAAAAAAAAGCTGGAAGCTTTGACCAGCTATGATTTCAACGTATAGTAAGCATTACGTATAGTTAGTATATAATGGATAAGATCAGGAATGAGTACATAAGGAGCCTGAAAGTAGTACCATTGGCGGAAAAATTAAGGAGTAACAGATTAGCGTGGTATGGGCATGTCATGAGCAGGGAGGAAAAGAATGTAGTTAGGAAAGTATTGGATATGAATGTGGATGGAGTGAGAGGAAGAGGGAGACCGAAGAAAGTATGGATGGATTGTGTGAATAAAGATATGAGTGTGAAAGGTGTGACTAAGGAGATGACGGCTGATAGAGGAGTATGGAAGAAAAACACATGTTGTGCCGACCCCACCTTGTGGGTAAGCGCAGGATAAAGAAGAAGAGTAACTATTACATACTTACTATCATCATAAGTTTAATTCGTTACCTTTAATTGTGATATCATATACTTAGAGCAGTAAATGTTAATGCTTGTTTGCGGGCAATTAGCACAGATTCATTGCAGGGAGGTTCAGGTATTTAATTCCCACAATTAAACACCCACTCGTTGCTCCTTCCCCTTTTGCTTAAACGGTAAATTAATTAAGTATTGATAGGGGGTTACTGATTCAACGCTTAATTGAAGAAGAGACTTATGTGTAATATTTATTGATTAACTAGTTATTTCGCTCGATTCAGTATGATATTATAGCATTTAGCATTCTTCGATTAATGGCCTATCTTACAAAAAAGTTTTTTTTTAAGGCGGACCAGTATTTCCCGAGATAAACGCGTTAAATATCAAATTCTGTTCTTTCGTTCGTTCGAATTCTTTACAGGAAAATAAACAAATAATGAGTTATTTAAGTATATTAAATCTAATATTTTTAGAATTAATTAAAATCAACAAAGTATAACAAATTGCATAAATAGGCCAGACGGTTGACAGACGGTTTTCAATTGAATGTCATCTCACAAAAATTAAATAGCCATGAAAATATTTACCCGTTAAACATAATAAAAGTATTGAAATGGGTGAAAAGCGCCAAGAATTCTCTTTCGTACTAAATAAGTGGACTGCAGCTAAGCGCGTATTAATGCTATCTAAAAGATAAATGTAGTTAAGATATAGACAACATTAAGCGTATATTAAGCTCGTATCGTTTTATGGGCAGTGCGATTTCGTTTAAAATTGGGTACGGTTGAAATTATTTTACTCTGTGGTCATATTTGTCAAATAATAGTACGGAAATTTAAGACCAGAAACAAAAGATCTTTAAATTCGTGTTGTTTATGTAATTAAATGCCCTAGAATTATTTCTATGATAATCTTATCATTAATTTTCGATGATAATGTTATGATTAACATCAAAAATAACCTTTATATCTATGATAAGTAGATAAGTATTTGGTACCATCCGTCACTAGTGTACATAGCAATAAGGTTTTAAATATGTTTCTTACGGAAATAGGTAACTTTAAACAAAATATTTTCATACATTAAATCACAGATTAGAGAATAAAAGGCAGATGGAGTGTGGCCGAAGACTCGAGTGACGTCGAAAAGCAAATACAAACTTCAAAAGATGTTCGTCTATTTTGACATAACACATCACGAGGGCTTCGAAATTTTCAAATTTAACTCACACAGATGCACGTGTACGTGCGTGTAGTTAGCGTATTTTATTCTGCGCATTAAATGTATATCTATGAAAAAGAAATCATCAAAACCACGTTATACTGTCTATAAGTAAATAATATATTCCCCATCATTCTCGTATTTAAAGCCATCACATATGCAACAAGGTTGTCACTACAAATATGTATATATAGTGTAGTTTGATTAACGCTCGGTATTTTAGACATCAAAGGCCCTCCCAGGCTTTCATTAGAGACGATTAATTAATTTCGCTCCTGACATCCCGTAACAAGTACGTTGAAATCTGGAATCAAATCGTTCGGCCTGTTTTCATCACCTTTTGTGAACTTAATTGTTCCGATGTGACGTTTTTTTGCGCTAATTTCGCTCTAAAATGGGATTAAAGAAGCTTTATTTTTGAACAAGATGTTCCACTTGGCTTCGCTCTCGTCTCGCCTTAGTCGATTAATGGTCTATCTAACATAAAAATATTTTTCAATTCAGACCAGTAGTGATTGATATAAGTGTCTTCAAACAATTAAACACGGCTTAAACAAACAAACAGCTTTATATTCAAATTTACAATTCACAAAGGCTTTAGTAACGTAGTGAGACATGATGGGCATTTCTAATGACATTGTTAAATAAAATAATGTCAAAGGATATGCAGTTTGAAATCTGATAACAAATCGTTAAGCCTGTTTTCATCACCTTTTACATACTTAATTGTTCCAATGTGACGGAATTTTTTGAGTTTTTCATTGCTAATTCCGTCCTAAAATGGGGCTTAGCGGAGCTTTATTTATTTAGTTTATGAAGGCTATTAAAACTAATGGTGCATTATATATCTAATAACTTTTCTCAATAAATAGTGAATGGTTAGTTAGTGGATTAAAATTTCGATACAAATAGTTCGGCCTGTTTCATCACCTTCTGTAAACTTAATTGTTCCGATGTGACGGTTTTTCTTTTGGTTCTTGTGTGCTAATTTCGCTCTAAAAGGCTCAAAGAAGCTTTATTTTTTGTGAGTGGGGTTTTAAGACCGGGATAATGTAAACCTTTCTAGCTAGTTTTAAACTAATGAGAAAGGAGGTGCATTATTTTTGATATAATTAATGAAATTGTGATAGAAGTAACTTACTTATTACTTCTATTGATTTTTGATGTTGCAACGTATGTTATGTAGTAAAGTTACCATTTGGAAATATATTATACATCTTTTTCTATAGGTTAGTTTTATTTTTCTTCCTATATTTTTATAACAATAGGTCAGCAGGGATTTATTATGTTTCATAATCTTAAAAAAAGTCGTGTAAATTAAATGGAGAAAAATACAGATAAGCACAGCAAAGAAAAATAGCAAGCATAATTAATTATCTGCGAAAGCGTTACGAGCTAAAAATGGCGGAATGAAAACAAAATGTCGGATTGGTAGGAGCGGGAGCAACAGCTTTTCGCGCGCTTTTATTTATTCGCTCAGGCTTAGATCACTGTTTATTTAAATTATTCGGGCGATTTTTAACATAATACGGCAAAGGGAGTTCCTTGTTTATTTAACTGGGGTTTAATTTATTTGTACAAAACATGAAATGGAACGTTATAGCTGGTTTTTTATGGTTGATTGAGTTTTGAGAAAATATTAAACAAATAACCTTTGAAGTTGGAGATTTTTATTTTATATAATTTATTTGAAATATTAATTCCTGGTTATTGATTCTCAATCCTCAAAATCCTTACACTACCCCCCAAAAAGTACCTTAATTTTACTTGCTGCCCGAAAATAACGAAATCGCAGTCGATACGCAACAAAAAGTTTCTAAACAATTCAAATTGGCAACATCCATCACTTCATAATTTTCGAACGAAAATTTACCCGCGTCGGTCGCAATATGGCGGCACAGTGGCAAAACTGAAAAATCGGAATGGTGGAAAAAGGCAGGTGACATTTAACAGTACGTTACGAGCCCAGTAACGCTGTCCTAATTCCTAGCGACTGTCCATGAATACCAATGCATTTTGAGAGAGCTTTCAAATTTATTTCTTGAGCTCAAATATCGGGGTTTATGTTACCAAGTACTCCTTTTGTCCTCATAGAATTGTATTGTGATGGGACAGTATGGTACGTGTGAATGGGTTCTTCATTAACTTCGAGGATATGACCATAAATTAGTGAATAGTGGGAAAGGAGTTTAAATCAACAATTAACATATTCTTGCCTCGAAAATAACTTGACAGAACTTTATTAACATAAAGAAATTGTTTGAGCATAAAATTATAATAATGACATTAATAATTTAAATATTAAATTATAATGAAATGAATATGAACTTATGGTTGTTGTCTGAAATAGACGGATTTTTTTTTACTTAAAACGTAACTGGTGGTAAATAAAAAACAAGATAGATGATAAATAAAATTAAAAGAGGCCGATTTTAAAATAAAAGGAAATAATATTTTGACTCTGAAACTTTCCTAATAAAATGATCATGATAGCAGTCATCATCAACGATTTTTAAATTCAAGTCTCATTCAGTCTTATTATTATCAAGAACGTTTATACAGCCTTGGGCTATTCTCAAAAATCTTAATTTAGAAATTTTGGTAGAAATGGGTATAAGATTATAACCATCTGATATAACGATGAGAATAAGAAACAGAGTTATCTTGTTGTGATCTCAAGGTAAGCGGCTTACGACTGATCCTAGCTGTTGCGCATTTATATCAAAATGTGATTGAAAGAAATATTGTCAGAAAATAACCCTAAATGGATATTTATCTTATAAATTTCAATAAAATAATACCTCTTCGACCGACAGCGGTCATGGTGGCCAATCTCAACAGAGATCAGCCAGGTACGCGGGAGATATTATAGTGCACAAGTATGTGCGCAAACACAGGTGCACTCCCTAGTCCTTCACTATTATAATCCGATGGGATGGCATATAAAGAATATTTTGTCTGCGATATAAGTTTCTTTACAAACTGAAGTGCAAATTATTTTTTGTTACTAGGACGGTTTTTTGAGATAGAGAAATAAATGCAGAGTATATATTTAGATTTTATTCAAAGTTTTCTACCTTGTAGTAATTTTAAACTCTTTTTTAAAACTGAAAACTAACACCTTTGTTATTTTGTTTTTAAAACATCCTACAAATTTCTAATAGATCTAACTTTTTGAGGTACTTCAAAACAAACCTACAATATAAAGTTGTGAAAAGATTCTCGATTTGACAATTTTCTATCCAACAGTTTCATATTCATGAAAATCGGTTGAGTAATCGTGGAGTAATCGATCTACATACCTAAACAAAAAATAATATACGCCCAGAATTGATAACTTCCTCGTTTATTAGGCCTATTTAAAAGCAAACATCACGTGATCATTAACGTAAAATCACTCCTATCAAGAACAACCTAATTTTATAATAGATTTAACTTTATTTTCGTTTCGTAGATAAAATTAAAACAATATATTCTGCGCAGGGATTGAGAGTCGGCGGCTTAGTTGAAAAAGTGAGCGCGTTTATAAAGATTAAGGAAACCGTTTTAATCGTTGTTTCTTGCTGCTTCGCTCTGTTTATCCCTTATTTTGGAGCATTATGTGACAAAGTTTTACATTTAATGGCTATTTGAATTGTCTATTAAATTTTTGAGGTGCATTTCTATAAATCTGCAATATCGTAGACTGGTGGAAACACAATCTATTTGACTATTATTCGCTTTCAAGTGTTGTGTGTTCTTGCATTTTTTTGTTTTGTCAAGTTACTCGAAAATTGTAAACGTAAGTCATTGGGGGTTGCAAATAAAATGTAAATTGAACCTTTAGTAATTGGAGTCCAACTATCAGACATCGTAAGGTAAATCTATTCTTTCTGACTTACTTATAATCTCTTTATCCCCTTTCTTCAAGCCGGCATAGCTTCGGCGACAGTTCATGTAGTAGATGTTGATGAGTTGCGGTCAGTCACTTAACATCATGTGAACGAGCTTTGATTCAAACCGTACGTCTAATACTTCACATAACCCTTAAAATACCTACGAAAACCTAAAAAGCGTCCTGACAAGATAAAAACCCTTTAAACATTCTAAAAACGTTGACATTTGTTTCCATGGACCTGTTTGTCACTGATAAAATAGTCTTTTGTTTACTAATAAGTGGAATACTAGCTTCTACCTGCGGCTTCGTTCTCAGTTAATTTAGGAACTCAAGGTCAATAAATGGTATCCTGTCATGCAATTCAGCTAATGGTGTACATACTACCTGTATACGAAACTTTATCAAAATCCGTCAAGAACTTTCACATTCATAATATTTGAGGATCTTTATAACTTATGTTTTAATTTAACTACTAGGCATTTTGATTGTCTCAACTACTATATATCTTCACATAAACCTTTGATTCAAACCGTACGTCTAATACTTCACATAACCCTTAAAATACCTACGAAAACCTAAAAAAGCGTCCTGACAAGATAAAAACCCTTTAACCATTCTAAACACGTTGACATTTGTTTCCCTGGACCTTTTTGTCACTCCCAGCGCTGCCTCGCATTAATCAGCGAGCGACACCTGTGAGTAATTGTGCGTCCCCACCTTCTCTCCCCTGACTCCTGTATTGAAGATGTCCGTATCTGATAAAACGGTCATTTTGTTTTCGACTGTCTAAATTCGAAATTCAGGGATGGGAATGTTTGATGCCACATACTCTTTAACTCGGACACTACGAATGTTGGATGTAACCAACTGCACGTGTAATAATAACTAGCTGAACCTTTAGCTCCCGATACATAATGTTATAATATATAGCCAATAAAATATAGCCTATTTTACGCATGGATAATATAGTTTTCGAATTGAGTTTAGCCAGTACTTTTGGAGCCTTTTCATTAAGTACAAACAAAATTTTCCTCTTTGTGTAGATATACAATTATATTTTTCAATCAAAAGAGCCTAAACACATATGCACAAACGTACGACTTTAGGCTTTATACGGTCAAAGAAACAGTTCAGCTTTGCTTTGAAAGCAGTTGCGTTTCAAGCTGTGAAATCGTTATTTATTATTCCTACAACTAAAGCATTGAATACAATTGGTCAAAATTGGCAGCCCTATTTGTTATCCAGACAAATAAACGTATAAAAACTGTAGACTCGTCAGTGTAACCGCGTTTTCATACTATTGTTTTTTGCACGTTGATTGTCTGGCTTTCAGGTGTCGGAAATCGGTATTTTTATAGTGTCATCCCAATGTTGGTATACACCAATCCTTTGTACAGCGGGATGTTGTTTGTTCAGTGTAACAGTGAGAAGATAAATTCACATCTGAATATCTGGGATCATATTATTTGTGAATTGTCTACCCGTCTACGAATATAAGATTTTTTATATTATTGTTTTACCTTCGTGTATAATTGGTATAAGTTTAAATCGTGTTAAAACGGGATATCATGATTAAATCGGTACATGCTATTTATAGACTTCTATAGAAATGTCTATAATATTTAATTTGCACAAGAATTTGTCAATAATAAATAAAGTATTGTACAACAATTTTCACATTATTTAATAAATATTACGAATATTCAGCTTCAAATAACTCTACGTATTGTCCCACTTCTAACTGTCAAATGGGAGCCAAGTGTACGTAGATTTTTATCGTATACATTGTAAAAATGAGACGAATATATCTTACGTAGAACTTAAAGAAATAAGTCTAATACAAATGTTATCTAAGTGCCGTGTTAAATCCTGCCAATTACAGCCCCGAACGCATTGGCGCGAAATAAACTCAATTATTTAAAATATATAAAAGCGAAACTAAAAAAGCGATATTTTCACGGCTATCTAGTCGCATGGAGTGCCAATTTCCACTTGTTGCGAATTAACCCTGCTCACTGTATCCCGTAAATCTTTTATAGTTTATACTTTCAATATACACGCATATTTTCATTTTTAACAATATGTATTTGGCACGGTGTTATCAAACCGTTTGATGTTTTAAATTTGACTCTATGTTTGTATCGATATATTTGCGATAAATAAAAATTCGCTGTATTGGATATAAGTCAAGAATAATATGGAATATGAAATAATTTATTTTATATTTTGATCTTTAGGTCATTAAAGAATATGTATGATGTGTCTAAAGAGAAGACTCACTAATATTTAATATTTTCTATGGGACGTTTAAGGGTTAATTTTTTCGTGATTCTCAATGAGGATACGACTTAAAGTAAATATAAAGTCGATTTCAGATTCTAAGATTAAAAAAGAAAATGCAGTTGAAGAAGAATGAAGAGAATTGATGTTTATAAAATTCCTGCTTTTTTAAAATAGTAAACTTTTTAGTAATTGGTACCTCTATCGCAGCTGTTTCTTCTCAACTAGAACCCAATTGTAATATCTGGGAAACCTAATTTATAAATATGATCAGAATTCTGTCCAATATTAAACCATTTACACCAAAACTTCGAATATCCTATTATAAAATACAACTGAAAAAATTCCTCGTTAAGTTTGAATGTGGAACTTTTGTCCATAAATGTATAACTAGCTTAGCCCTACATCCAACTGTAATGCCTTGAAAATCTAATTATTGGTAAAGATTGCCTTTTTATTTGTAGCTCCACCCTCATGCTAGGTATTACCTATATTATATTATCAGAATTTTATCTAATACTAGTTCATTTACGGCAAAACCCCGAATATAAAAAATAAAATTTTCCACTCTACGTGTGAATCTGTAACTACAAAATATTAATGTACAGCTAGTCTCGCCTTAGATTCCAGCTGGAATACCTGGAAAATCTAATTATTAGTCAGGAGTGCCTTTTTTACATTTACTTCCACCCTCAGCTATATATTACATCGGAATTTTATCGAATACTAGTCCGTTTACGTCAAAACTGCGAATATCCTATTATAAAATACATCTAAAAATATTCCTTGATAAATACGAATCTGGAACTTTTATACATAAATGTATAACTAGCCTCGCCTGAGACTCCAGCTGTAATACGTGGAAAATCTAATTATTAGCTGAATTTTATCTAATACTAGTCCGTTAACGTCAAAACTGCGAATATCCTATTATAAAATACATCTGAAAATATTCCGCGCTAAGTGTGAACTGGAACTTTTGTATATTAATGTAAATGCTTCCTTTGGTAATCTCATGAATATTTTACGGAGATCGCGTTTAAAGATGTTTTCATTTTTGACGTGAGAGCGAGGAGTGTCACCTTTTTATGAGGCGCCGCGCCAGCTGATGCTTAACTTGAATTTGTTACTAGTTTTACTACTTTGACACTATTTTATTGGAGGTTTACGTAAGAACTTTGATGGATGGAAGTTTTGGCTTAAGGATCTATGAAAGGGAAAAATTTTTTGGAGTTTTACATATCTATACATATAATAAAAGAGTAACCGAACCATTTCTGTACATTGAATATTTTTCAAAAAGAGTGATTGATATGTAATATGTATGTTCCATAGATACTAAAACCATGGTTAGAATTTTTTTTTTCTGTTTGTCTGTTTATCTGTTTGTCTGTTTGTCTGTTTGTCTGTTTGTCTGTTTATCTGTTTGTATGTTCGTCAATCACGTAATAACTACTGGGTAGATTTTGATAAAATTTCACATGCTGATAGACCAATATTAGGTTCAACTTATAGGCTACATTTTATTTGAAAAAAATATTTTTAAGGGTGACTCTCCATACATGTAATCGGAGGGTAAAAAAATAAATTCGCTAATACATCATTAAATGAGATATCATTGGATAGGTATTTGAAAGTAAAATAGAGGTTTCTAAATGCGCTTTTTGCTAAAGTAAATATTTTTTGAGATATACGCTTCTAAAGTCGTAAATGTGTAATACCACGTGACAATATGAGATTTTGGTTGATTGCGGGCA
>LQNK01001370.1:76876-90597 GCA_001586405.1 Phoebis sennae
AAGTGTGAACTGGAACTTTTGTATATTAATGTAAATGCTTCCTTTGGTAATCTCATGAATATTTTACGGAGATCGCGTTTAAAGATGTTTTCATTTTTGACGTGAGAGCGAGGAGTGTCACCTTTTTATGAGGCGCCGCGCCAGCTGATGCTTAACTTGAATTTGTTACTAGTTTTACTACTTTAACACTATTTTATTGGAGGTTTACGTAAGAACTTTGATGGATGAAAGTTTTGGCTTGAGGATGTATGAAATGGAAGACATTTTTTAAAGTTTTACATATTCTAGAATAAATCTCAGTTCAAAGTAATAATTTTTGTCACAAGCGCTTCGAAGTGGACTATCAACAACTGTTTTATGTATTAGTGTCCTGTTTGGTAACATGAAGGGGTGGTGATATGATTATGATTGCAAACGATCTGTCTTTGGCGTTTGTTGCAACATTGATATTGAGCAGCAGGACTTTTTATCACGGTATTGATGGAATCAGAACACAAGCAAGGAGTAGAACACGGTGGGAATACAGGCCTCCGGGCCCCCGTTCACCATACGAAACACAGTACAATTTACGCCGATTTTCTGGTAATTTCACTGGTGCGATCTTGGCCCCATAGTGCAATGTCCCATTCTTTTAAATTCACTTGTCTCTGTGAAATGAGGCTACTGAGAACATTATAATAGGTAAAAATTCCACATAACTGCTCCCTTTCGCTTAGAAATTACTTTGAAAGATATCCCCCTCTTTATCAAAAAAGGGATCTAGATGTTTTTAATAACCGAACAAATCTCCTATTATTAAGTTTACTTACCTTGCAAAACTGTTTAATCTTGATCCCGCATCCGAATACCACCCCTTTCCAAACATCCTAAGGTTTATAATCCCATAAATCACTGATAAGATCACAATATAATATTCGTGAACGAATTATCTTCAGCCATTTGTCAGAAATGGGTATCCGAACCGGCTTTCATTACCGCCGGCCATTAACCTATTTTAATTAATGATGATAAATAGTATGCCACGTGCTTTTTATTCATTCCGCCATCTTGGATAATGTGCCATTTATATACCATTGTTTTTTATAATATCAATACTTGGCCTTTTCGAATTGTCTATCTTAACCTCAAATTAGTGTTTCGATCATAAACAGATTATGTTTTCATGTATACGATGTCTATAATAATATTGTATGTTACTGAAGGTCGCTTATTCAAATTTAATATTTAGGAAGTGCATAAGTAAAGCCACATACACACTGTACATTTTTTTATGAAATTATAATTTCTATAAAAAAAACATTTCTACGATCATAATGATCATTCGAATACCAAGCAAGTTTATAACGTTTTCACAAACATTTTTATATCACATGCTACACGTATAGAAGATCAATCTTTCACAATCATTTACAGTCCAGACAGACACTATTCGATCTTCACACAAGCGTCCCCAACTTTTCATATGTTCATCGTACTAATGTTATAAAAGATGTTTGGATGTTTGTATGTCAATAACACCTAATAACTGTAATGATTTTGATGCAATTTCGTGTACACGTAAGATATCCGATGGATTAGACGATAGGACTTTTATTTTTTCTATAGGCGAATGTTAGGCGAGCGAAGAAGCTTGTTTTTCATTAAAGTATACGTGAAATACATTAGTTATACACACCGCATCGTAAACCACTTCACACAAAAACTCCCTACATCGGTTTAAATGCACCCTAATATTGTATTTCGAGCTTAAGGAAATGCATTCGTCGCGTTTTGCATACGATTTATGCCAGAACTAGCATTGTGCCATTAATAAATTAAATTTCAATTTTAAATGAACGAAATCGCAATAACGTCCGGAATATATGAGAGTTTGACTCATAAATCAATTAGATGCTGGATGCTTTACTAGAAGTTCTATTTATTTACATTACAATAGAATAGTTTGTCGTGAAGTATTAAACAACATTTGTTTTTAGCTTCAAATAATTATCATAAACTTTATAATTTAAAAATTAATTAAGAAACGCTGTACGATGTAGGTTTGACTTTATTTCCGTGATCGACGTTATTCCACTATTTTCAAATTTGTTACTAAGATAGTTATAATTATTTGAAATGAAATGCAGTTTCAAGCAAAAGGAATCGACCGTAAAAAAATCGCAATCAATTGTTCTTCGCATCTTATGAAATTTTGTCAATATTTCTTGTGTAAAAAATGTTGCGTAAGAAAATATAAAAAAATGAAAACCAAGTTTTATTAGTATGGAAAATAGTATTTGATTTACGTTCAGTGTAAAAGTGAATTGGAGTAACACTACATTTAAGAAACGTCGCCAGCTAGCAATAATTTAAAAATGTTAAACTCAAGGCTACAATTCGGATGACAAACGGGTTATTGTTTCAGAAATCTTAGATAAAAACAGCTCCAAAGCTAGTAAAACGTTCACGTAGGAGCACGAAATGGCGGAGGTGGCCATCTTGATAGGAGCTAATGTCGACCGTGGACTGGCGGGAAAACAGCGGACGTTTTTACTCTCTGACTGAATACTTTGATCCCATTGATATCTAAAACAACATTGATTTGACATTAGATATGACATAATTGACATCTTTTAATTTATTATAATTATTTATTAAAGAAATTTATATTGTATAATTTTGATAATTTAAGAAAATGAATATACGAGTATAAGATAAAAATTGTACGCCACAAGGCAGATCACATAGGTCTTTCTATCTGTAACAACTTGTAACCTGTGAATCACAATAAATTTTGATTTGATTTGATTTGATTTGATTTCTAAACTTAGTTAGTGTTGGAAATAAAGGCGGGTTTTAATAAAAAGTTGTCATTTTTTGAGTGCAAACGTTATAGAATTATGTTTGCACTTGTGTTACTTTGTAAGAATATTTGACTGCTCAGTTCCATCAAACAGTGAAGTTAAAATTAAACTATGCATATTTTATAAAATTTGCATTTTCTAAGAAAACATTTATTCCAACACATTTTATTTGAGCTTTGTGTAACTTTATTAAAATCCTAAGAATAATTGTCTACTTCTATTTAGCTGTAGAGAAATTGCGAATCTTGAAATTCAAATTTTCATTCCTAACGTCAAATTAAAACAAAAAAACAGGTTACACTGTTTAAAAAATTAAAACATCATTTTAATATTTGATTTTAGAAGAATAATGGTGTCTAACTTCTATTTAGCTGCAGATAATTGCGAATGAATTTCAAATTTTCATTCCTAACGTCAAATGAAAACAAAAAACAGGCTACTTTTAAAAAAATAATTTTAATATTTGAATTTAGAACACCCTCAATGCTATATTTTTTAAAAGTCACAACTTTAAATATCGAACCTTGTTGCGCCAAAACAGCCAGTCTACAAACGGCCTTAGATGCTTCGTATTTCCGCTGAGCTAAGCAACTTGATACATGCAACTTGTCATTTTGTGTTAGTTCCTGCACAATTATTTTACTGCTTTTTTGGAGTGCAGCGATAGCGGATAAGTCGATAGTGATTTATCGCTGTGAATATTGGTTAGCGATATTCTTTAAAACGTATGGGCGTGGATTCGATGGCTTTTGATAATGGATGGGGTTTTTGTAAACGTCTACGAACTTTATAAAATTCTAGAGCGGAGATAAATGGAAAGTGAAGAATACATTTAAATAACACAGTATACACCGGTTACCGAATTTTTGTAAGCTTACAATGTTATCCACCGGGATGCCTATGTACAATCACATATTTCTCATTAAGGCTCGACGCATTATTAACTAATCAGTTTAAAAGTCTCCATATATGAGAACATACAAGATACATGACTTTTGTAACTGCACTTTGTTTATTTTTTTAATATGAATTTAAGAATTGTTAATTGTTAATTGTTTTTAACCACTTTGCAACAAAGTATACACGAATTATTATCAATTAAAAAAACCTTAATAATTCCATCCATATTCTTAATGAAACAAAATTACACATTCCACCTAAAATAATTTTACATTAGAAATCAAAAACTCCTTAAATTCAAAATGGCACGTTATCACCAGGCCCTATTTATCAGGACACAATATTTGGGGATGGCCATATCCTATTATATTGCATTGTTAATAGATGGATATGGCCATCCTCAAATAAAAAAATATCAATACAAAGCCTTAACAAATTCCATCCATAACGCATTCCAAAATAATTTTACATTAGAAACCAGAAACTTATTTCAAACACATTATCGCCAGGTGCTATTTACCAGGACACAATCTTTGGGGATGGCCATATCCATCTATTAAAAATGTAATATAATATCACATAAAAAAAATTATCAATACAAAGCCTTAACAAATTCCATCCATAACACATTCCAAAATAATTTAACATTAGAAATCAGAAACTTATTTCAAACACATTATCGCCAGGTGCTATTTATCAGGACACAATGTCATCCCGGGGGATGGCCATTCACAACGGATCCACTTACCGAAACACACTTTATGGGGTTATAAAGCATAAATTGTCCACCTTTGTTTATATAAGTAATTTAGGAAGGTATTGGTCGTGAGCTCCCGTGGGACGTCTGTTCTAACTGTTATACTTACGTAATTTATAGCGACATATTTATAGTGATGATTAAGATTTTATAATTAGCTTGTTTTACTCTCGTATTTATTGGATTTTTAAGTCATTAGTGTGGTATATTTTACGGTGATAATGAAATGGAATGTATTGAAAGGGGAATGTAAGATTTAATGATATTCTAAATTTCGTCGGACAAAATAAATCTGCTCGTTTAAATTTTACAAGTCCATAAATACTGAAGGTTTTTATTGTTATTTCCCAAAAAATATTGATATTCATATTCCTAGTAAGCTAGCACTAAATATGATATATCTTTTTTTATACGAATAGTCATGTCAATAAATAAATAAATAAAAATGTCATATCAAACTACTATCTTTGACGCCGACGTTTCGCCCACTTATATGTAGAACGTTCCTGTGGGATTTTCCGCGATTGATAAAAATCTTTTCTTGGCGTATGCCTACATCATATCATCTACCTGCATGCCAAATTCTGCCCGATGAGTCCAGTGGTTTTGTCTGCGCGTTGATAGATCATTGTGTCAGTCAGTCAGTCTCCTTCGAGTTATATTTATTAAACTACCTCTACAATCGATTTTTTGTCGAAAAAAAGTAGAAAAAAAAACAAAACTCAATATTCTCATTATAAGGCAATATTATAAATTTATGTGTGGCGATAACCCTTTACACAATTTCCCGGTTTATTTGATAACATTCCTTACCGTCAAATCATATTACCGTAACATTTATTGATACATTGTGATCCGCGCTCCCCTGGGAAATGATCGGAGAACAGGAATATACGAGTTAGTTTATATTCCGAGCCATATTTGAAATGAAATGAAATGAAATTAATTTAATCACAAATAAACACAATAAAACATCACTTAAACATATACATATAACTAATAGGAGAATTTTTAACATTGTTTTATTTAGAAGCTACATGATATCTAAAAAACAGGTGCGTGAATGTGTGTATTTATTAAGCTTTCAAATCGGTCATTGGAATTGAAAGTACGATGTCACGTAGCTTTGAATAATTGGGAATTTTTAATTTTTGGAAATATTTTTTTGCGGTTTTTGGGAAATGGAAATGATGAAGGGTTTTTAGATGAAAATGAATTTTCATATTGTTTTGTTATGTTACTATGGAAGAGGCTAGTCACCCACAACACAGGGTATCCTAGTGTGGGGACTAAAGCTCAAACCAGTTCATATTTTATAGATATTAAGTACATTTAAGATATATTATTATTAAGAATAATGTAATTTTTTTGGTTCTTACATCTATGGTAAAATAAACGATTTCTTTCTTTCTTATATGAAAGTAGTAAAAAATAACTATTTTAGTAGGGAATTAGGCTATATGTTATTCTGGATCCTAAGTACCTATATGAATACCAAGTTTCATCACAATCCTTTCAGTAGTTTTTATATAATAACAAACACACATACATACATCCCCACAAACTTTCGCATTTATAATATTAAGGAGGATGAAAGTTGAGCTAATATTTTAGCGCTCAAGGTAACTAGTGAAGGTTAGTTTGAAAGAGTTTAATAATCTCGAACCGTTATCACTAATCGCGTTTTCCTTAATTACTTATGAAATTAAATCGCCATTCACTGGAGATTTACCTGTAACTTCTGATTCCGAGGCAACTCCGGTACTCAAAGTAGCCTAAATGTTATTCTGAACCCTTACCTAAATGTATATCAAGTTTCATCATGATGGGTCTAGTAGATTTTGCGTGAAAGAATAACAAACATAAATACATACATCGTCAGAAACTTTCGCGTTTATAATATTAGTATGATTTACTAATCACATAAATCTCTATTTACTCGGTCATAACATCATGCGAGAACGGATAAAGCAATTTCGATAATTTTTTTTAGTTGTTGTCATTTACGGGGCAAGGATTTATGAAAAACAACAGAAAAATTTCATATTTGGTTGGACCCTTCCTCATCATTGCTGTACAATAATTCTCAATTAACAGGTTAAACCAATTAAATACATTTAAACTCAGCTTCATACCGTAACAATTAAAACAACAAAGCAACAAAAATATACAAAAGAGTTTGTATACCCACGTCGCCAAACGAGACCACATTTCAGGAATTTCAGACCGGAAAAGTCCGAGTTCAGAATTTTAGGGAATTCAAAGCTTTCTGGAGGGGAATTCGAGTGGTTTTATTACAAGCAAAGGACAATTGTTATACTGAATGTTTTCGCTTTGTCTATCAGCTAGATATTGGTTTGAAAACTTGTTAGATGCTTCGAAGAATTTCTAATAATGTAAAACTTTGGAGCATTCGTCGTTCGTATTGCTTCATACGGTTGTTTTCGATTTTAATTGTATTTGAGTCGAACGTTTATTTTTGGAATAAAAGGCATTTTAACTGGTAGTTTACTAAGACCTTTGTATTGCAATGTTTACTATAGTTTTCAACCTTTGATCCTTTCTATTATAACATAATTATACTAATTCTCGGAGGAAATTGTGTTTGCATAAACAATTTAGCAACTAGTTCATTCATTTTATATCTCGAAGATTGAATATATGATACTGAAGTCGTATAAATAACATTTATATAACTGGATTCTATTTGATTGAAGATAAATAAAAATCATCAAAGACTTATTAACGAGGTTATTATAATAAATTTTAAAGACAGATTTAAAATAAGTGCATCAATTCTACTAAGATATGAGGTCAGGCTTGAATATCTTATTGAACAAAATGTAGTACCCTTTTACCAATTGCAAAACCAAAACTCAAACATAATTTATTAACATATAATTTAACAAACCCCCGTTTCAATTTTGCAAGTCGTAATAAACGGAATCAAAGCTATTCAATGAATAGACGAGAGCAAATCGATTGTACGTACAGACGGATCCTAGACAAATATCTGTATATTAAACCTAGCGCTGCCTGGGGGATGTTAGCAAAAATTTAAACCGCTCTGAAATTTAATTTCACGACCAATTTGCTCTGTATTAGCTATTGTGGCGGTTAAAAGGGTTCGTCCCTTAATTTGTTAATAATAAACTCCATTAATTGATATTAAAACTATACAATGGACCATTATTTTAAAGGAGACAAATAATAGCTACACAGCTATTCAATAAACCGAAAATTAATAATTAAAAATAATGCTTTCAGTTTGAACATTGCGGCTAAGTAATAAATTTAAAATTTTGGCGCGAACATGACTTTTTATTGGCAGAACATAAAAAAATCGATATTGATTGTAAAATAATTTCCCCTACCTATAACATTTCCATATACCGTTAAATATCAAATATGCACCAAAAAGCCGTTTCGCTTTATATTCAAATTGGCAATGATAGCAAAATAAAGGCTTTAGTGTGAAAAATTACAACTGTTCCAATTGTACTCAATTCGGGTTTCCTTTTCGCGCGTAATCCATTTCATTATCTATAACCTTCGATTGCTTACGTCAAAGGTAACAAAAGATGGCGGTTGAAAGATGTTGCCATTACGCAAATTGATTACGTAGCTGATGTTGCCACACATGAATAATAAATAGGTCTATTACATGCAGTGTGGGGAGTTTATAACTTTGTTTAGGAAAGTTTTTTAATATGTTTTATTGATTGATTGACGCTATATTCATTACATATAAGCGCTGAGAAAAGAGATGTTATAAAACATTGAGAAGACGGTAATAAAGTGAATAAATGAACTTTAACTAAATATTTATTCTGAGCGTGAAAACGGGATCCATAAAGTTGAAATGTTATTAGACTTCAAACAAAATTGAAAGTTCTCCGTAAACTTGACTTGCTGTTATGCACTATTACCTACTTTTAATTAATTTTATTATAGAGAGGAATAAGACAAGCATGGGTAAAGAAATAGATTCCATAATAACTAATCACTCAAGGAATAAACGCAAGAATAATGGTTATGACTGCATGTAAAAATAAACGTTTACAAAACTGCTTTTCTCTGTTGATTTCCTACTCACTCTAAACTGAATTAAATTTTTCTCTATCGAACATACAAACGATTTTCCAAATGAAGCATGCCATCATATTGACAAATATTATGATGATGCAAAGATAAGGATTAGCCATAATAATAATAATTCATTAAAAGGAGACTTAGAAATAGGGGGTAAGATCGGCAACACTAAGCAAAGGAGTTTTTTGTAAAAATAACCAAATAGTTTTATTTTACTTCTGTGGGAACCTATGGTTATTCATATTATCTTCATATCTTGTATCCAGGGTATTTGCACTTAACAAATAATTTGAATTTGTATTTAAATCTCCTAGTAATGGCTTTATTCACCCATATTTACAGAACCAGTTGACGAAATAACGTATTTCCAATGACAAGCCGTAACAAAAACAATTTCCCGCGGTCGGCATTACGGTGCAACTCAATTAAAGCGCCCTTACGGAGCCCGTGCCAAATGCACTGCGACTTTGGACTTTTCACTTATTTTTGTTCAATTAATATGTGAGTTTTGATTGTTGTAGAAGTAAATACTTCAATATGAATTGGAGCTAGATACAGGTCAGATATAATAACCTTAATAATTGATAAGTACTATTCGTTGTCTGAGTTTTTACCCACTACAAGCCTAATTCTGTATATTTTTCATTTACCATAAAGATTAGCCACTGCACAAAGCAGTGAATGATTATGACAAATATAAAGATAACTGAGAAATAATGAAGCGTTGTGCCAAATAAAGTAAATCATCAACAGTAACAAGATATGCTAGTTTCATTAAAATTTAACATTTTCATTTTAAATTGTTCTCCACATTGATAGCTTTATTCACCCATATTTACACGAACCAGTTGACGAAATAACGTATTTCCAATGACAAGCCGTAACAAAAACAATTTCCCGCGGTCGGCATTACGGTGCAACTCAATTAAAGCGCCCTTACGGAGCCCGTGCCAAATGCACTGCGACTTTGGACTTTTCACTTATTTTTGTTCAATTAATATGTGACTTTATAGTTGTAGAAGTAAATACTTCGATATGAATTGGAGAAAGATATAGGTCAGAAATAACCTTAATAATTGATATTATTGTCTGATTTTGTACTTACTACAAGCTTAATTCTGCATCTTTTACATTTACAATAAAGATTAGTTGCTGCACAAAGCAGTGAATGATTGTGACAAATATAAAGATAACTATTAATAATAAGGCGTTGAGCCAAATAAAGTAAATCATCATAAGTAAGATCTGCTAGTTTTAAAATTGTACATTTTCATATTAAATCGTTCTCCATTGATAGCTTTATTCACCCAAATTTACAAAACCAGTTGACGAAATAACGTATTTCCAATGACAAGCCGTAACAAAAACAATTTCCCGCGGTCGGCATTACGGTGCAACTCAATTAAAGCGCCCTTACGGAGCCCGTGCCAAATGCACTGTGACTTTGGACTTTTCACTTATTTTTGTTCAATTAATATGTGAGTTTATGACTGTTGTAGAAGTAAATACTTTGGTATGAATTGAAGAAAAATATAGATAAAAAAATTACCTTAATAATTGATATTATTGTCTGATTTTGTACCCACTACAAGCTTAATTCTGCATAAAGATTAGTCGCTGCGCCAAGCAGAAAATGATGGTGACAAATAATAAGATAGGACAAATATAAAGATAACTGATAAATAATGAAGCGTTGAGCCAAATAAAGTAAATCATCATAAGTAACACGATCTGCTAGATTTGTTAAAATTGTACATTTTCCATATTAAATCGTTCTCCATTGATAGCTTTATTCACCCATATTTACAGAACCAGTTGACGAAATAACGTATTTCCAATGACAAGCCGTAACAAAAACAATTTCCCGCGGTCGGCATTACGGTGCAACTCAATTAAAGCGCCCTTACGGAGCCCGTGCCAAATGCACTGCGACTTTGGACTTTTCACTTATTTTTATGCAATTAATAGTTTATAACTGTGATAGTTTTAAATGTGTAGGTTTATATCAAGGTCTGTTTTATATTGAAGAGACTCCTAAAATATGATCAGAGTAAAACTAAACTTATAAATAATGGAAAGTTTTATTACGTGTGTTGCAAAAATGTTTCTTTATCTCTTTTGCCTATTTTCTGTTTTTATTATTTCGTTCTCAGCATTAGTTGTTAATCATTGTGAAAAATTTTGAAAAATGCTTTAACAAATTTTTTTTTAATTGATATCCACATTAACAAAATTATTATTTACAGTTGGTGTGAAAAACGAATTTTATTTAATTGGTTCTTGTAAAAATTAACAATATTCTTGCCATAATATGTGTCAAGCCTTTTACGTAACACCCCCATATTGTTTACAAATGAAATGTAAGTATATTCCCAACAGCGAAACGGAAGTAAATGAAATGGCATGCAATACCGCCATACATTATACCATTATCAATATCAGGTCAAAATCACATTGGCAAACTGACATAAAAATACAAAATGATAAAGCGTTCCGCAATGACAAAACAATTTCCGATTATATTATTCCGTGTTACATAAAATGTGCAGCTCAACTTGATTCCCAATAAAACCATTACCGAAACAATATTTCCGTCGAAACATAACCTCAAATTGTGCCAACCGAAAGTCAATGACATTTCTCACGAAAATAGCCAATTTCCAGTCAGCTTCTGGCACTAAACTAACAATTCTCAATATCCAGTCATACAGGCCTTTCGAATGGCCTAACTAATACGGGGGTCGCACGTACGCCGAAACACGTACAGACAACAAAACATTGTTATCTAATATGCATTTTATTGCCGTGGTAGGCGCGGTACGGCGAAATAGTTTACTGGTGGGACGCAGCTTTAATTTTTAGCCACTTGAAGCTTACAAGGTGAATTTGTAAGGCTATTCAGTGGTTTATGTTTCGTTTCAAATTAAAGTTATCTATGAGGGAAGCAATCGTGGTAATAATTTTATGATGTTAAGTTTTGAAGTTCAATTTACGACGTGTTTGGTTTAGTGTCTTCTAATAATATTTAATTCACTATAAATATCGCATTTAATGATGATAAGTAGCAACACCGTTAGCGGGATAAAAACTAGGAATTCCGTATTGTGTTTACACAAATTTAATAAATTACAATATTAGTCCTATAAACAAAAATAATAAGGTAGTAGTAAATGTAATTTATCCGCGACGGCGACACTTTTTTATTTGAGAATCGCAACCTTTCCTGAAACAAAATATGGATCTTTAAACAACTCCGAATTCAGGCAAACTTCGATAACCCTTTCATGCCGCAACGTTTCTATAAATCTCAATTAAATTACTAATTCCATTTTCAAAACCGTGATGCCGGCATTAGGGTATCGAATGAGGCGAGTAAGTTTGATGACAGTCGTAGCGTGCACATGCCGCCTTATTTGTTCGGACAAGTTCCACACATTGTGTACGTGGCTTAACTTTAGCTGGCTGGCTGTAACTATGACAGTTCTTAATGGAACAATTAGGAATTCCATTTTCAAAATTATAAATTTAATGTATCGTATTTTTAAAAGAGGATTTATGTGATTAAGATAGATGAAAGCTGGATTAGTTAGTTTAGTTATGATTATATCATTTACTAGGCATGCCCCGCGGTTTTATCCGCGAAACTTCTAATCCCGTGGGAATTCCAAGATTAAAATTAGCTTCTGCGTTATTTTGGATCTTTATGTACGCCAAGCTTAATGACAATCAGTTCAGTAGTTTTTGCGTGAAAGAGTTGTTAATCTTAGGTACATCATACATACATCCTCACATACTTACGCATTCATAATTTTAGTAGATATAGTAGGATTTTCAATGTATAAACATGTTCGCTACGTAATTGTCTTTCTTTTATATCCAAGCTATGTTAAACTCATTTGCATAAGAATGAGGTGTATTTTAATTAAATGTAAACGAACAAACGTGATTATTGACGATCAATGAGAATGTTTTTGGTTCTTTTAGCCATAATATGTCATAATTTAACTAGTTTTTTTCTGCAGTTTTAACTGTTTAGTAATGCTATAAAGCCTATAGTTTTCTTCAAGAACCAGTTTATCATATTAATCAGAAATAATTTTCATTTTCATCCAATAGTTTCCAAAATTAGCACGACTAATCGTGAAAGGTTATTGTAAGTGCTCCCGTACTTACGTATACAATGTATGCAAATGGCTCGTTACGTCACCAGTAGTCAGGGTAAAACACGTCCGCTCACGCCCGAGGCTGCGCGTGACTGTCCACCCCACTACCCGTGATCTCGAGACATTAACGGTTTTAGAACTTATAAAATACACATACACTACATCCCTTCCTTATTATATTTTTTTATAATTATTTACAAAAACATTCATCATAGAAATTTGGTTACTATGACACTCACTGCAATCATATTCGTTAGGAATTCAATTTTTTCCTTTTCATTTACATCTCACTTGTCTTCATCTTATTCCCATATACTGTGCCACCCTCTGCTATTATTGAACTCTCAGCTCCCCTCTTCCTCCTTATTCTTTTCTTTTTCCTTTTGAGTTTTATCCCTATCCCTAAAACATCGGAGTCGTCTCATTCATGTAATATAACAATAAAAAAAATATCTTTGAGGTGTCGAATTATATTCCAGGATTGATTCTTCCAAATCTCTCATTTTGATTTGGCCGTTCGACCTCTCGCAAATGATTTCCAACATAGTAAATAAAATTATTATATGAATATTCTTTAACATTTGACACATCGCCATCCAATTTCCAGTTAAACCCTGTGATAAATGGAGTAACGTGTGTAGAAAAAGCAAGCAATTTTGGCGTACATATATATGGCGTACATAGTCTAAATATTGATATATTTTATTTTTAATGCATGTCAAATCTGTGAGATGACTTGGCCATCACTGAGAATCAGCGTGGTAAAATTGTAAAAACTTGTCCACTTTATGCTGAATGCATTGCCCCTTTAGCATAGGTTTTATAATAACAAGTAATATTAATTTGTTTTTAAGCCATGAAATGAACCTATAATGAAAAAAGATTTTACTTCCTTTCGAAACAAACTACAACATACTTTTTTTTTAACCACCTCCATAAACATACATAAATCAACACCCAGACAGG
>LQNK01001370.1:93666-105693 GCA_001586405.1 Phoebis sennae
CTGCGTTAGGTTCGGATACGTTACAGTCCTTCATCTTTTTTCTTTAAAATTCAACGAAAAAAATTTTACAGATTACTTTTAATTTTTATCAGTTGTTATTTTGCGCGTCATCTGCCGATGGTGTCCACGGACATGAAAACGTAGTAATTAGCTACAGTAGTACAGTCCTAGTAGATAATTTACGTCTGACGATGTATCCGCCATCCATCATCAATGACGTTCGCGTATGCGTCTGCCGATGTGTAGTCTGGCTTTGGTGTAACATCAAATGTAAGGTCTCGATGAATATAAACATTACAACGCGAGGTCCAGCTCGGGGCGAGCCACTAGTTTAATATGGAAAGTAATCACGTTAAAACAAACACAAGAAAAAATATATTTCTGATGATAAAATAAATATTTGTTTTAGGTTTAAAAAAATGTCTTTTGATATAGAGATATTTTGGAGGACAATTTTTTTCTGTATTCCCATAATTAGTTTTGTTATCGCAAGATTTTAATCTGTAGACTTCAACATAATAATAATATACTTTTCTCTCTATATTATTCGGGCGCGTAATTTTCTTAGCAAGTGATCTGAAATTAACTTCACGTAGTCCAATTTAGATTTTGTTTTCGCTTAATTTTGTTATAATATCTAAAAATATTATAACATTTTTTTGGTATATTAGATCAAATAAAAATCATTTAGGAGCAAATAAAAAATTAATCAAAGAGTCAATAAAACTGTGTGTGACTGTGACTGTTGTATGTTTAATAAGTGTTTTTTCTTTCCAGATTCCATAACCTTACCACCGTTATCTAGTCACCGCGCAATGACGCGGTTCGCGTAAACTGTCGCACAAAGCCGGCACGGTGGCGGGCTACACGCGGCACGCCGTGTACGCGGGCGGCGCCACGTACCACGCGCGCTCGCCCGCCGTACCGCTTAACGCAAGTAAGTGACAGTACAGTCGCGTAAACTGTCGCACAGAGCCGGCACCGTGGCGGGCTACACGCGGCACGCCGTGTACGCGGGCGGCGCCACGTACCACGCGCGCTCGCCCGCCGTACCGCTTAACCCAAGTAAGTGACAGTACAGTCGCGTAAACTGTCGCACAGAGCCGGCACGGTGGCGGGCTACACGCGGCACGCCGTGTACGCGGGCGGCGCCACGTACCACGCGCGCTCGCCCGCCGTACCGCTTAACGCAAGTAAGTGACAGCACAGAACAGATCGGGCTACACGCGGCACGCACAGCAAGTCAAATATGTTTTTTATGTAACAGCAGGTAAGCGAAACATGCGTTTCATTCGCAGCCTATGAACGTCCACAACAGCAAACTGTCGCAGATGCCTTGCCGGTTTGAAGGATGGTGAGGGGATAGGGAGAGGATTAATGATGGGAAATTGGGAGAGCAACGGGATAGCAATACAGGCTGCCGGCAATTCGGATTAAGTACTTAATTTCTCATACCTACCTACATTCTATGCACACGCCTGCAATAAACTCGCGTGTCTCATAAGCTAAGACTGTTCTGAGGTAGCCCGACTTATCATGTCCGTAGACGGTGTGAATGATTGCGATGCTTGAGCGTCTTTGTATACAGTTTTACTTCTGCACCTATTTATTTTGTGCTCAACATAAGTGACGCTCTAGCGGCCGCGTAAATTGTCGCACCAAGCCGGCACAAGTGGTACAGTGAATATACGCTTTTAACTGTGTTTATCCGAAGTTCTTTACATCACTTGTAGCTACGTATTTGACTCCGGAGCGAACTTTCCATGGTTTTATAAATGTCGCCGACGTTCACTTTTAGTTTTGTGCCGCCACGTTGAGAAGTAAAAAAGTGCATGAAATATCGCATAAGCCACGCTGATTGATGTTTACATCTGAATAGCGGTTCTGTGCAATTATAACGATCGATTCCAGGCGGACTTCAAAGCGAAACAAATGACTTCTGTTTGTTTATACAAGGATTTAAAAAGTTATCCCATACACTTCATTTGTAATTTTGTGTACTTGTTTTGAATAACTAGGTATATTGACCTTCTAATTAATAACATAAACATTTTAAAGGATAATCCTTGCTTTTGAATTTTGTATTTGTTTTTCGATGTTACTCGTGTCTTGGGAGCACTCCATCTGCTGTACGTATATAATATCTATCTAAAGTATTTGTTAATATAAACTGTCTCTGCACATCGAAATAATTGGTGTAGCGTTCTCTAAATGGTAATATTGTTTTCATAACTGTATGTTAAAGCGTAATTAACGGCCGTAATTACCAAATAACTTGTTATAACAATAATCATAATAGACAATTGACCGTCCGAGGCTTTGTACTAATGTATTGGCTAATTTTGTGTACCGACAGCAAAGGAAACTTAAGTTTAATATATTGGACATATTATCGTATTATTTTCTTTGGTTATTTGGATATATTTTATCATAGGTTTATTTTAAAATTACTAGAAGTTGGACGTATTTGTGTTATATTCTGTAAGAGTTTCAAAAATGTTCACTTTTACCTTGAAATAAGCTAAGGAAAAAGCAAGACATCTGTCAGCGAATCTAAAGCATTTTTCACAATTGCAATATTTGCTGACCGTAAAGATTGTATCGCACATAACTGTCAGATCATACTTTTGATGAAGTCAAGGTGTTCCTTTTAAGAACAAGTGTCAAGAAATCTTCCACTGTTGCAATATTTTCCGTGCAAATTGTATTACGGGTTGATTTGTTAGTTCACCATTGTTTTACCCCCGTATAAGTTGCCTTGAACCATATATGGTAGTTTGTTATTAACCAAACATTTTCACGTTCATTTGCTGACCGTACAGACTTTATCGCGGATTAATTTGTCAATATGGAAATGTCAGTAAAGTGAATGACGGAGCTTACTGTATAGAGTATTTGCGGACTTCTCTATATCACCGCAATCTTACCAACGCATTACAAGCTGAACTAACCCTTACCTAAAGTGAAATAAGAGTATTTTATTCGTCGGCAATATTTGTTGACCGTACAGATAGTATTAAGCTGAATTGACACGAATCTTCTATGAAAGCGAAGGACCATATAGCGTTTACTTTGAAATCTCATAAGCAGAATATTAACACAGCCAATAAACGACAAACTAAACTATACGATGTAGATGTCAGTGAAACTGAAGCATTTTTTATGTCAACAATGTTTGTTGACCGTACATATTGCGTTGTGGACAAATCTGCAGTTCACACGTCACTTCTATGAAAGTGAATGACAGGGCTTACTCAGAATGAAATATTTGACGACTTCTCTATAAGTTGTAATGGAGCCTTAACGCATGAGAAACTGAGCCACTCTTGCCGAAAGGTGCGCTATTAAAAGCTAGCTGTCAGCAAACTAAAGCATTTTGCACGTCGGCGATGTTTGCTGACCGTACAGATTGTATCGCGGACTAATCTGTCAGTTCACACGTCACTTCTATGAAAGTGAATGACCCATATAGCGTTTGATTTGAAATGCCATAAATAGAATATTAATGTTTCATCCACCATGTTGATTTATTGTTTTGTGCGATGAAAGGCGATGTTTGCTGAATCAATTTGTGCGGTTTTGTCTGTGATTATTGATTGTTCTCTCATGTTCGCTGATGGGATGTGAAGGGTGGATTGGTTTTAATATGTAACGTGGGATGGATTTTTATATAGTTCTCTTTCTATTAGACATTGATTACTTATTTCTATTATAGTACGTGATTTACCATTGCAATGAAAAGTATTTGCAAATACCTTACTTATGTGTGTATTACTAATAATGATGATGCGATTCGGAAACTTTACCGAATCGGATATTCGGCCAAATTATTCAGTTTGCCATATTTTCATTGTTTTGTTGCGTATACACGTACTAACTTGAAAACTTGAATTTTTAAATAATTAAGTAAATTGAAAAGCTCGAACCGATATTTGGCCGAATACAAATAGTGCAAAAAAAAGTTTCAAGAACAACGCAAATCATATTGCATATCTAGAAAAAATATACCAACAGACCTGGATTTGCAGTTCAGTGTTCTTGCTTACGAATCCTAAACAAACACAATTTATGATAACCTAGTAGATGTTCTATAGTGAGTAGTATGGGCAAGTCGAACACTTGGTAGACTTGTACATCATATTTATTTACGATCTTTATCATTGTTGGTATAAAATGCACTATCAGTAGCACGTAAGGTATGGTGTGGGGAGGTCTTATTGTCACTTAGCTTGTTGGCATGCCCAACTTATGCCAACGTTGGCTCCATTGCTGAATGGTTTGTTGCACATTTGTTTTAAGATATCAACATTCAAGGATCATTGTGTTTCTATTACCCTAAGAAGTCAGATTCTCAAAAATATCAAGAATTAAATACATTTCAGAAAAATGTCACGAATATAAATTATTATTATCTGCAAGTTTTACTACAAGGATTAGTTCAGTAGATACGGAGTTACATCATGAACGATCAATTGCTTAAGTTTTTAAAGTTTATAAACGCAGTCTTTTAGTTTTTGTGTAAACATAATACATACAAAAACACTAATATTTCTTTTTTATAATATCAGTATATATGAAGTCTGAGGAGGAGCTGATTCTGGATAAAAACAGGCAAATCTTACTAGACAATTTAGTTCAGTAGATCCAAAGTTGCATCTTGATTCAACTGGCTAAGTTTAATTATACACATTTTTAATGGACCAAATATTTCTTCTACAAGCCCTATGTCAACAAATGGCACATTATCATTAAAGAATTAGAAATTCCCAAGTTGTTCTCAATTAATGTTCAGCTACAGATCAAACATCGAGAATTTCAAAGTTAAATGCCTCCGATACAATCACCATTAATCTGGACCTTTGGAGACGTTACTGCGCAATATCACATTCTCTCTCGGACGTATGTTAAATTGTACCCGAATTCTCGGAATAATCGTTCATGGCGATATTTATTGCTTTCCGTAATTACAGGAGATCGCTTTGTGTAATTGTGATATAATTGTATTGTTTAAGAGGATTTGTTTGCTTCGTTTTAGATTTGATTTTTTTCTTTGTGTCTCAATCAAACATCGTTTTCATTTGAGGAAAAATACAATTCTAGTTTTTTAAAAGTAACCAATGGATGAGCAGCGTAAATATTACAAAGTGTGATGGGTTCATAAGTAATTGTATGTCATTTTACCCGACTTTACTATAAGTAATTGTATGTGACTCAAAAATTGTAATCGATAGTTATTTTTATAGGTGTAGTACCTATAAAAAAGAAATTTTAAGAACCTGAAAAAAGAAAATCAGACTTGGTTTTTATAGGTAGTGTTAAATAAGTTAGATATTTATCTGAAACACTATTAATCTCGATGACTTTAAATCCGAATTTTTCGGTAAACTTTAAAAAGTTTCAACAATTATTTTTCATAAAAATGAAAACAACTACATCCACATATAACTTCATTATAACCCTCGATTGTAACGTTGTGTTTAATCAAGTGTTATTAAATTATCTTGTAAAAACGTATTTTAATCAAGTGTATTAGTTGGCGAACCCGTTTAGCATACATTTGCATATTCCGGAGTTTTCCCAACTTAATATTAAGTTATACAAGAGTATGTTTATGTAACGAATTTCCAATACACGCTGACAGTTTGGATCAATTTGTAAGGTGCTATTGTTATACTGGGTGATTTGAAATTTGTAAACAGGGTATATTATGTTTAGGAACTTATTCATAATATTGGGAATAGATATAACTGTTTTGGAATTTATAATCGTAAATTGGAACGTATAATCGACGAGTAAAGGTCTTCTATATAGATCAGCGATGAGAAGTTTAATTATTCTGTTTGATTTATATGACACTGTTTTTCATATTTTTAAAGTCAACCATTTGTTTTTCTTATTGACAGTTTTAAAAGTAAGTGAGATAAGTATCAATTATCAGCCATAGTTAGTCTAGATACATTTGGTGGTAGGTATGGGAAAGTTCTAATGGGTATGATTTGGAATTTGGATGATGTTTTACAAAGGGGCGAGAAGGGTTAAGGGATCATATGGGTTAACGTCACCCTCACTCACTGCACGAAATGTCGATCATCCTTTGACGTTTCATGACGTAGAAGATCTGCCACGAATATAAAACAATTAACAGTATGCTATTTCGGACCTTATCCAATTTGCATCATTTATTATACTCCGTTACTAAGTATTCCAAAGCCTTCGTTTACTACGTTAAGTTGATTCGTTCCACTGAAATAAACATCATCTCAAGTCCTAAGCTCGTTCCGAGTACTAAAACAAATTGCATTGAACCTTAACGTACCCTAAAAGAGTTCAAATTTGATCGATGCCGTATTCCTCTGGAATAGAATCGAAAATATTCAAATATTAGATGTCTTTTCTTGCGAGGCACGTTTCTCTCTTTTATTGTTTCGGGCGAAATTGTACTCTAATGCAATGAAGTTAAGTGCAAATTGAATCGTTGCTGAGTACACATTTTATTGACTTATTGTTGAAATGATAGATTGAGAAGCAATACTTTAAGGTATTTCATCAAAAAATACAAAATAGGAATTTTGGCGCTTTGGAAGTGAAATAAGGCTTGAAGTAGACACCATTGACACGCGAGGCCCACATTGAATATGATGTGGCATCTTTTGTAAGCTGGCGTCCTAGATAGAATATAGATTTTAGGGCTCGGGCGAGATAATAGGGAGCGGTAAATTGGAGTAAAACAATGAATGTTATTTTGGGAGTATTTGAAAAGCGTTCTTGCGAACGGTTAATTATTTTTTGATTGATGTGTGCTAGATAATTATATTTTACGTACTTGTTTGTATAATTTAGTATTTAAAATAGCCAAATTCTCGAAGTAGCTGCTGTTTCTTTGATAATATGTTGTTTGTTATGAAATATTACGAATATATGTTTTTCAATCTTACTTTAGTTTGTGCTTAAAAAACGAACTTGAAATATCATCTAAAAATAAGAAGATGAAAAATTTTGTCGAAGGTTATTAAATTTTATTTGGATCACGATTAATGTGATTTCATTCGTAGCTGAATTAAATTCTGAGAACTTTAAACATCAACTCAGAAGACTATTTCACTTTTATTTGACTTGCTACAACAAGCTATCTTCCACTATTTTGTAAAAGCATTGAAACATACGTTCTTCCAAGCATTTTCATAAGAAATCTTAGGCTTTGTTATAAAAGAAACCCTCTATGAAATACTAACTTTCATAGTCAAGTGCACTGACGTCATAAATAAATATAAAGGTGTCGTTTCCTGTATTTAAATTCACTTGCCATATTTCCCACTACAGGGTTAACACGTCCAAAAGGTCGTTAGTCCCGTGCACCGGGCCGGAATAATTGAATTACACGGCTATACTGCCGATGTGACGGTGTTACGGTACTCTCGACCTTATGGTTTTATTCAAAAACCGGCTTATGATTAACTTATCTCTTGTTATGAACATATGAACGTATAGATAGCGATATATATCTACACTGAATGAACAGGTCTTATTACAAAAGTTATTTAACCGACTTAAAGAATGCATGGTTAAAAATCCTTGAAATGCATTTGATCTTCTTCGAAAATACTAATAACGTATTTATTAGCTTTAAAAAGAGTTGCTATCGTGTTTCTCTACCTCTTTCTCGGTAGTCAACAGTCGAAAACGGTGGTAGCTTCCAAATATTATAACAATGTGTAAGTATATAAAATTTGATTTGATTTGAACGGATACTTAATACTACTTTGTCAATAAAGCAAGATTTTATTACCACTTGAGAGTGAGAGTCGAGATTAAGCTCAAATAGCATTCGAAGAGTTCCTGTTCATTACTAAGTATTGAAGTGACATAGTACGTAACATTTTTTATATCACATACTTTTAAAACCTGTCTCCTACCACTCTCTTCTGTTACCCCTTACATTTGGTTGTTTGTCTACACTGTTAAGTGATAATTCCGTCTTCTGTGTTATAAAATTGTATGTAAGTTAATAAATATATAAGGTGTTACTAGCGTTTCATTCGTTTACAGGACATTCAAAACAAATACGTAAAAAGTAAGGAAAAGGGTCGGCGAGGCTTTAATTTTTTTCTATACCAGGTGTGTAAATTATTTAACTAAACATGACGTATATTATATGTTCCTATTTTAGCAATATAAAAACATCAGACGTAGTAAATACGTAGTAAATACGTAGTAAATCCACTAATCTTGATCCGTCTCCCAATAATTTCCCTCAAACGTTGCATACTCAGGAACATTAGATGTTTGAAACTGGATTTGGATGAAACTAAGTTGAAAGTTCTAGACGCGTGGGTAATTAATTATATTTGCTAAGTAATTCAGCTCGGTACATCTGAATTTCAACTAATTAACGGTGCAATGTCTTCACAATACGGGTAAACGCGTAAACTTTGTATACTATTGGTACTTTTATGGTTTTCAAACATAGTAGATTAATTTCATGGATATATTAAAATCACCTAATAGACCCTCCGCATCTGCTTTACCTGGACCGATTTCGCTCATTTTTGTACCCGAGATTTTACTTTCTATTTGAGTACAAAATTTTATCAAGATCAGATAAACCCTACGCCATATATACTCGGACAAATATTCACCTATTTGACTCCTCCCCTATCTTCGTTATTGCCCCACCGATTTCACTCATCTTCGAACTCGATATTTTTTGTCTAAACTATTCGCTTATGAAGTTTAATCAAGATCGGAACTATACAATCGCCCGGCGACTCTGAAATCTCGCTTCGCTCGGTTAATAAAAAAACCTTTAAGTATTAACAATCCAATTTCAATTATAATCAATGAGTCGTTACTATCCATTAATTAATATAAATCGAGTGAATTGCAATATATTAAGAGAGGTTGTAAATGTACACCAATACCTAGCCTGACGTTTTGAATGCATAGAAGTGGTCAACATTTACCAATGATAATTTATGCAATGAATTTATTTCATTACAAGCAAAGAAACGTATTACCTGGGTGACGATTTAGACTAGAGCTATTGCCATAGAATAGAAAATTTGTTTTTTCTATTCCGTAATTATTGCAAATAATCTGCCGATCTCCAGAGATAGGATACGAAGAAAAACAATAAGACAAGAATGTGTACAGCACAGGCATTATATGCGTCTTTTCATAATTTCATATTAGCTTCAACTTGCGTAATAAACATTAAACAGGTTGAAACGAAACACTTTATAACAGGTCTTCGCTTGAAGTTCTACCGTGATTACTCCCACTGTAAAGTGTTCGGAACGTCGCGTCGCTAAATAATGAACATTCGAGGAACTAATAAATGTATTTACCTCTCCTTTTGAGAAATGGATTTTCCTATTAATAACTTAAATAGAAATTTCCCATGAACTGAAGTATGAACTCGTATTATTTATTAATTGTGTTTCAGGGTAATGATATAGCCTAGGGTCTCAGGTAGTCGTCTTGAGCAGCGACAATGTTTCAGGTCGAAATACTATCCAGCAGTGAATATGAAAGTTTACAAGTAAATTCTCCGACTTATTGTATATCAATCAACTTTACAAGTCATGGGATGGCATCAGTAGGATCTGCCTTTTTTTAATGTTTCACCAGGCAAGCGGCAAATGCGGTTAATCTAATATTAAGTGACTGACCATCAATGTCGTAGTTGCCTTGCCGACTTGAAGGAAAGGGAGGGAATAAAGAGAGAATGAATTATTTAATATATTATCTTAATTTTATGATGAGAAATTGGGAGAGGAGTAAAACAGACCTAGAGAGCCTATCCAAACGATACACAGTGCATTACATCTTCAGGTCGATCTGCTGGGGGGTTTTGTAAATTCACCGGTGCAAGCTCGGCCCAAACGTGCTCGGCTCCCACTATTGTCGTGTCATTCTTCTGTTGCTTATGAGATAGAGAGTGCACGGGTGAAATATCTCCTGCCAACCTGTTCTCTGCTGAGATTGGTCATCATGACTCAAATCGCTCATCAGATGTTATTATTAATTTAAAATTTTGAATGCTAATATTTTTCTTATTTCTCAAGTATTTTCAATTGATAATAGCGTAAGCTTTTTAGGAATTAAAAACAGTCAACAGCAGGAATAAAACCTCATTTCCACATCATATAACAATCTACATAGCACTGAACAATTTCACCGTGGCTAGAAGTGCGTGTAAAACCGTCCAGTATAAAATAAGATATCAAAAATACAACATTAAATTAACATTTTATGACACGAACGCTACGGTCATTGCTTTAACACCCTTGCAGTGTCCCAATGATAAATGTTTTGTTGGAGTTCATACATTTTATGCAACATTTGCTGATATCTTTTTGACAGCAACGTAGAAATACTGATGACCTTTGCATACTTGGGAGATACGTAACTGTGGTACGGTTTTAGAACTGTTTATGGGTTCGTAAAATCTGTTTGTTAAATTTAGTACATTATTTGCATATAAATATTATGACATGTAAATTGCATTATTATTGTTAAATTTGCAATACCTGAAAAAGGTGTATCCTTATAATATAATAATAATATTCTGGGACAGTTAACACCATTTAGTCCTAAATTAAGCAAAGCTTGTACTATGAACTGATAACTGATAGACATACATAAACACACTTTTTGTTTTGCAAATACATGCTTTAGATAGATAAACAAGAGACAGTAAAAAAATTACAATGTTCACCATAATTTTCTATTCGTGGGGATCGAAGTTCGAATCCACACCCTTCGGCGCAATAGACCATTGTCACATCCACTGCACCAATTGGGTCGAATCCTTAGTTTTAAATACTGTATCTTTCAAACACCATTCGTACGCAAGTACAAACCTTGACCATTATTTGTAAATCTTAAGTGTAAATGATGACCTGCTACGTAAAAAATATCAAACGTCATAGATATAGTATATATCTTTAATTAATTCTGCTTATTTATTTTTTTAATGCTTTACCAGAATGTGTATAATTTTTAAATGATGCGGAGATTGACTTCAGTATTTTCAAAAAATTATGTTAAACGTTGGATGTTATTTACTTGAGTCCTGATCTCTCTGCGGTCATGTCGGTCTGATTATGAGAGTGAAGGAATAGAGAGCGCACCCGTTTTTGCGCACACTTGTGCACTATAATATTTCCTGCGTACCTGGCTGATCTCTGTTGAGATTGGCCACCGTGACCGCTATCGGTCGGGAAGCCATTATTTAGTCAAATATGACCCAATAGTTGGCACTTCGTGATATGTCATGGTTACGGCAATGATTTATTATTATTCTGATAAAAACGATTTTTTTTAAAACACAAGTACGGTATAGATAAATTCATCCACGAAGACGCGCCCCACTATTCTTCTCAATCGTTGACAGTATATGTATACAAGCTTTCGCTTGTGTGAAGTTTTATAGGTACACACTCATTACCCATGTGTGCACACGCATACTAAAAAAATAGACTAATCAGGAGTCAAATTTCCAAATTCAAAAATTGGTGGGGCGTGGTGGATGGTACTATCTATAACTGGCGTATAAAAAAGTTGTTAGATATAATGGTTCCGTGAGAGTCATCGTTTAATTTCAGATAGGTTAGAGGTGATTGATGTATGGACCATATGCGAGTTATTGATGCGTTAGGCCTCCATCTAATACCTAGTTTCTAGTGCAGTTTTTACCTTGTTTTTAATAAAAGTACATTCAATGTGCAAACAATTTGTCTATGAATTAGTAAATGTTTTCATCGACTTTTATATATTTTAAAATATTGTTTAACTAGCTAAGCTCCGTGGTTTTACCCGCGTATACATCGTGTTCCCGTAGGGTTTTGGGATAAAAACTATCCTATGTCATTCCTGGGCTTTCAAAGAATCTGTGTATATTAGTATCTACTATTCACGTGACTAATCAATGCATAATATTGCTAAATTACATACTTTCCTAAACAGCTATTCCAAATAACTATTTCGTTTCAAAATAAACGATATTTCTGTTGATGCAGTTTGTTT
>LQNK01001370.1:106484-122998 GCA_001586405.1 Phoebis sennae
ACGCCAGTTCAGTCACGAACTAACGAACTGCGGATCAGAAAATATGGGATCTAGTTCCCGTAGTTCACTTGTGGGAACTGCTCTTTTGAACTAGTTCGTTCGCGAACTACACAAGACTAGTGGATGGTACTATCTATAACTGGCGTATAAAAAAGTTGTTAGATATAATGGTTCTGTGAGAGTTATCGTTTAATTTCAGATAGGTTAGAGGTGATTGATGTATGGACCATATGCGAGTTATTGATGCGTTAGGCCTCCATCTAATACCTAGTTTCTAGTGCAGTTTTTACTTTATTTTTAATAAAAGTACATTAAATGTGCAAACAATTTGTCTATGAATTTGTAAATGTTTTCATCGACTCTTATATATTTTTAAATATTGTTAAACTAGCTAAGCATCGTGGTTTTACCCGCGTATAAATCGCGTTCCTGTAGGGGTTTTGGTATAAAAACTATCCTATGTCAAAGAATCTGTGGACATTAGTACTATTCACGTTGACTAATCATTGCATAATATTGCTAAATTACATACTTTCCTAAACAGATATTTTAAACAATTATTTCGTTTCAAAATTAACGATAAGTATTTTTGTTGATGCAGTTTGTTTTTCCCAAAACCGGTCCCGAGACTCCTTTCAGCCATTTTACATTCCTCGTTGTTTAGGATTCGGCCCTGAAAGCCCTTCACTTGAATTATCTACTTCACTCTAAATAGGTATTTTAATATTAATAATTAATGTAAACAAGTTAAATTGTATACTACCCTAAGTACAATTACGTCAAGTAGTTATCTTTTTCAACCAATCCACAGTTTGGTATTGCAACATTCGAATGCATAATTATTTATTGTATTTTCAATACACACTATTCAAATAAAAACCTCCGGAAACTCTTAAAACAAATTGTGCATAAGCATCCCACTAACTTTGGCTATAATGGGCCCATTTCTGTAAGCCAGGCCAGCCAACTTATTGTTATGATAATAAAACCCTAATAAATCCGCGTTTATCGGTTGTACCGCCTCTTAATATCAGATACGCTCTCCATTTAATGATAAATCGCCTATTTCACCCTATATTTGGGGCGAATCTTATAACTAAGAGGTAGTTTTACGTGAAGGTAACTTTAACGTCAATAAAATATGAACAATGTTGTCAGTAAACAGTTAAACACTCATTAGATGTGTCCTAACAGCGTGAAAGAAAAGCCAGCGCGATACAATGGACCAGAATTTTAAAAATTACGGTCTTCAATTGTTTCATGAAGGTCTACGTTTTTTGGAACGTCGCACGTTCTAGAAAATTTAATTAGAATTATAACAAACTAATTCTGATACTTCGTTATATTATCTCGTAAGTAGTAGTAGTAGTAAAGCTTACGAAATATGTAATGTAAAATTTAAGTTTAATATGAAGAGTTATTACACTATTTTTTTATTTGTTTACTATTTAATTAAGTATCCAAGAAATCAACCGGGTTTGTTAATAAAACCTTCATATTATAATAGATAAATTTGTACAATTTAATTACACGAAAAAATAAAATAATAAATTAATTAATCATGTTGTTATATTATTATGAATAGCGCCATCTATTATAATTTGTTACCGTAAACCTAAGACTGTTTTATCTACGATGTCTTTCTGCGCATGCGTACAGCGTTCGAGGCCACGGCCACAAACACAAATCCGAATTTGTCGATTACGCGTACACACACACACGCCAGTGTCCATCGTTGTCAAACGTGCGCCGCTTGTCAGAATGTTTATAGTTTCGTGATTTTAGTTCTATTAGTTATTTATTTACGGATATTGTGTTAAAGTGCAAAAAACGTAAGTATTGCATTAATATTTCTGTAACAAACACCTTGAATTTTTATATACGAACAAACATTGAAAATAACCTTTGCATGTAAGTTGTGTCGTAATTTAGTAATGATTAGATAGTTAATGTAACATGTCCTTAGTGATTATAATATCAGTGATTCCATTCTGTAGTTGAAATATATTTAGAGATATTAGAAAGTCAGACATATTATCCTTTAATTCACTTAGTATGTCAATATCCGATATGGTCTAGTGGCTAGGATACCTGGCTCTCACCCAGGAGGCTCGGGTTCGATTCCCGGTATCGGAATATCTTTTTAATTTTTTTTTTCTTTTTCAGATCACGATGAATCCTAAAGCGGCATTGGCCATTTGTATGGTGTTTGTTGGGTGTTGCTCCAATGTTGTGTTTTTGGAAATGGTTGTTAAAGAAGATCCTGGAGCGGGAAATTTAGCAACATTTTTACAATTTTTATTCATTGCTTCTGTTGGTTTTTGTACCGTCGGCAAATTCGGTACAGCGAAAAGAAATATACCATTCAAACAATATTTACTACTTGTGGGATTCTTCTGGACTAGTAGCGTAGCCAACAATTATGCTTTCAACTTCAATATATCTATGCCTCTGCATATGATATTCAGAGCTGGTTCGCTCATGGCTAACATGGCTATGGGTGTATGGATTCTAAAGAAACGCTATCCAGTATTAAAATACCTCGCAATATTCATGATATCAGCTGGTATTGCAATCTGTACCATACAATCAAGTGGAGATGTGAAGGCACCAAGAGAAACTCATGAAGATGCCGCTGAGGAAGAGAAACTCAAATTCATTGACTGGCTGTGGTGGTGCTTAGGAATTGCTATTCTGACCTTTGCTCTATTCGTCTCGGCTAGAATGGGTATATTCCAAGAGTCACTGTATTCCAAATTCGGTAAACATCCGTGGGAGGCTTTATATTACACACATTTGTTACCATTAGTATTTTGGTTACCGACAGCTCCTAATATAACCAACCATGTATCAATAGCCTTGAACACACCAGTTGTAGAGTTCCTTGGTATCGCTTTTCCAAGGCAAGTCCTATGGTTGATATTATATGTGTTAACACAAGGACTTTGTATTAGTTCAGTGTATGTATTGACCACAGAATGTGCTTCGTTAGTTGTAACACTTACTGTTACTTTAAGGAAGTTTGTATCACTAATTTTCTCTATTCTTTACTTCAAGAATCCTTTCACCGTAGGACACTGGATAGGCACATTATTAGTATTTATAGGTACTTGTATATTCACTGAATTATTACAGAAAACAGTCACATTATTTATGCCTAAAGATAAGAAGAAAGTACAGTAAGTTGTTGTAATTTTGACGAATTGTTGTGATAATTCTGCCATAGCACAGGCATTTAGTTGTACCATATGCAATTTCAGTAAGAAGTCTTGTTGTAACTTATTGAAATATTTTGTTTTTTATAAATGTGTATTACGTCACGTTTTACGGAAGCTTGTAAAATAGCATAGTCATGCTGATGAGATGTATTTGAAGAGATATGTGTGTTTGTAGATTAAATTTAGCTTCGTCATAATTACACGGTATTTATTAAAATACCTTACAAATAGAAATTGTGATTGATGATATATACAGATATTTTATTATTATACTTTACAGTTTTGTATGTAATAAATTTATTTAATACAAATAAAAAATTATTGTTTTTTAATTGACTATTTATATTATAATTGACCTTATGAAATGCTTTGAACTATTGCATAAATGTGCAGCTCTGAGTGATAACTTGGCATTTATATAATCTATTCTTCTACTATAATAAACTATGGCAATAATTTGTTGTTTTTGTTGTGCTATTTTTATACACTAATATATTGTCATATTGTTTTTTTTTATTCAAGAGACATTCAGTATTAAATAAAATGTTTTATTCATCTAAATTATTTTTATTTATAGAAAATCAAACTATAAATTACTGTTAGTAATATTGGTGTTATATCCACCAACTGCCACACCAATTTGGAGATCAGTATGATATGAATTTCAAAGTTGAAGGTGTTTGACAGTTCATTTAGAATGTAAAGATGTGGCATAGACAAAATTAGTATAGGATATTTTTATCACATCCCTTTTAATATACCTGCATAAAATTGTTGTATTTAACTTGGGTACTATGTTTTTGGCTATAATGTTGGTTGATAGTTTATAAGTTATTAACTGCTTATTTTATTGATACAGACAAAATAGGTACAGTAAGTGTAAGCAATAAATTAAAGGATAAATTAAAACTATGAACCAAGTGTTTTTCTTTTATTAAAGTAATAATATTACCTGCGAATAAAAATATATTCATTTATATTTTTTCTCTAATTATAGATGGAATATAAATTAACATCATAAAATTTAAGTAAATTCATTTTGCAATATCAGTTTGAGATTCAAAGTATTTTGTAGATATAGACGTTGACTTCTTGGTGAGCTGATCAATTTGTGTTAAGATAGCTGCAATTAGCCTGCTAATATTTTAGAGTTCAATTATTTTACTTGCCGCGCCCCGTGGTTTTACCCGCGTAACTTCTGTTCCCTTGACAACTCTGTGATTAAAAGTAGCTTATATGTTATTCTGAACCCTTACCTTTGTATAGATATAAGTTTCATAATAATCGGTTCAATAGTTGCGTGAAAAAGTAAAACACACGCATACATCCTCACAAACGTTCGCATTTATAGGTGTAAGGATTCTCATATATTGTTCCCACCTATTTGAATCAATAATAAAATTAGTTTCCAAGTTTTATTTTAAATTTCTTATTTAGAAGTCACGGTCACAAAACTTGCTCAGCATTTGCTGTTCAAACGCTCTTCCTTAAATAATAAACCCCAGACTTACAGTCGACCAGAATGGAGCCAGAATGGGCGGACAGTTCGAATTATTGTGAGTCTCCGTTTATACGAACAATATAACGTGGAAAATAGATTTTAGGATGGTTTATTAAATTGTACCTTAGTGTTTTAACTGGGTTGATTTTCATATAAATCAAAATTTTTGTTTTTTTTTTATTTGATTCATCCGATATAAACTATTTTCCAAAGACATTCTAAAGGGTAGAGATAGGGAAAGGATTGAGTTAATGTAGCGACGGGTTAGAATATGTGTGCTGTCACCCTTGTCACCCTTTCTACCCGTGGGTGTCGTAATAGGCGACATGGAAATTCTGCTGCACATCTTCAGCAATAAAAGAGTGGGTGCGAACACAATTGGGCCAAGCTTGCACCGGTGAAATTACCAACCTCCCTGTAGAAGGTCGGCTTGAAGCAATATTGCACTATGTTTCGTATGGCGAGCGGGTGCCCGGAGGCCTGTATTCCCATCCCATTTCTCTTCCATCCTGTTCTACTCCTCTCCCAACTTCCCATTAATAATCCTCTCCCAATCCCCTCCCGTTCCTTCAAGCCGGCTAGGCATCTGCAAGCTGCTACAGCTTGCTGTTGTGGATGTTCATGGGCTGCGGTCAGTCACTTAACACTAGGTGAACCGCATACTCCTCTTGCCTGCTATAGAATAAAAAATGAAAAGAGAGCTCACTTTCCGATATAAGCATGATTTTAAATAGCACTACTTCACACTGCTTTTCTATAGAAGTGGTTTCCTACTTCTATAGTTAGCAAGCTTAGAGTTGGATAAGAGAGAGTTTTATCCATGCCAAAGCGTTTCTCTGTTCTAATTTTGAATGAAAAATATATCTGTGGTCGATGCTATCCCGATTCCCGCCATTAAGTTGTAAATGGAGTACTTCTTTTATATATTCTATTTTACTCTAACCGATACGAGGGCACATTAGAGCAAAACATTGCCCAGTCATATGTCTCCACAAAATTATGCTGAATAAATACGTAACATCGTTCCTTAAATTTGTAATTTGGGTCGGAAACAACGTTACAGTCGATATAAAACGTGGCCAGATGTGAAATAATAAAAAAGAATTTTTTCCGCACCCTCCAAATCGACTCGTGTTAAGGCCAGTAGAACAAAGGACAGCTCGAGAAACCTCTAGGGCTGACACGTTGTTAATTGTTAAACCTGTTTAATATTTAATTGCGGTCATGTATGTTTTAATTGTAATTTTGCTCTATGAATAATTGAAGAATTGTTATGTCGATCTCTTAAACCGGGAATCGTGGAGAAACAAATTACTTTAAACAGGGTATAAAAGATAAATCAGCATGATGTAGCAAAGCAGGTACTCTCAAACCGAGGCATCAAAGATTACATGAGATACTTTTTATAGTATATGAAAAGAAGGTAGATACGCTATTAAATAACACATGAGTAATCAATCGAAGTTTCAGAAATAATTCTTCCATGCGACATCAAAATTGGCGATTATTAAATTTAAAACATAGATTAACTCTTTTCTAGTATTATTTTTATGAATATAACTGCTTTTAATAGTTAAGAATTATCAAAAGTAACCGCGCGTCCATCATTTAATATGTAAACATTATCTCAAAATACTTACTAATATAATAACTATTTAAAGATTAATTAGATGTATCATCACTTATTTATGGTTGTTAAGAAATTTGTGCCATTTCCTAATATGCAGCATAGACAAGGCATAGATAGACAAATCTTTTTGAGCGTGAATTTATAATTAAACTGTTCCCCTTTCAACTGCACTCGTTCATCTGTTTTGTGTTCACTGATTGATGTTCGACGTACGAAAAATGTTCTTTGCAAAATGGCCTGAATACAGAAAAAAATAGCGACAACCCTACACATAGGGGTGGCTACAAAGAAGTAGTTTCGCTTGTTCGTTAGGAGTAGTACGTCATTAGTTATGTACAGACGTCGAGTTACGAATAATATATCTTTTGTGTCTCTGATTTTGAACGTATCTTTTTTAGATAATTTTCGTTGCTGGGCTTAAATTACGCTCTTTCTAATCAAATAGACTGTTCTTTATTCGGATATACGGGTGCTGTTTGAATTTTTAACGGATCTAGTAAATTGTTTCTACGGAGGAACGTGATAGTTCTTTTGTAAATGCTAATGTTCATTATTAATATTCATTCTATTCCTTATAAAATAAGGTTAATTTGCAGGATGGAATCTGGTGGAACATCTTTAAATGTAAGGTAATAAGGGTGGAACATCGCGTTTTGGTGATGAATTTATGGAAAAGAAAAGAAAAGAAAAATCATTTATTTATCTCTACAACAGCACAAAAAAACTTTGATGGAAAAATATTTCAAAAAGTTTAAGGCCTGATAGACAATCAAAATCAAATGATTAACACTTACAATTAATTAAAATTATAGCAAAAGATATTTAGCAGTCAATTAAGTTAAAATATTCAATCTGGTATAATAACCCCATTTTTTATATTGATAAAAGTATTAAATAGGAATGTCATTTACAAATCAAGTATGGATGACACATTAAAGATAAAATTGCACGAGAGAGATAACCTGCATGAATGTTGTTAGTATTTTTTTCTGTGTCGACGTCTTTTCGATATGAATGCCAATTATACAGCATTACATACATAAATGATATTTTAGTATTATTGAAGACTAGCTTTCTGTCAGCACTCAACAGCTTCGCTATGAAAAATATTTGCACCAAGTTTCGTTAAAATCCGTGGAGTAGTTTTTGTTTTTAGAATGATTATACAGACAGAAAAACATTTTACTGATTGCATTTTGGGCAAAAGTATCGATCCCTAATCAGTAATCACCCGCTGAATCTGCTAGTGATTTTGGAAATATTTTACAGAATTGGCCTCTCTACAGATTTATTATAAGTATATGCATAATTTGAAATATTTACGTGAGTAATCTATTAAAAAATAAAAAATTAAATATTCCTGGACGTTTAACACAACGCCATCTAGTTCCAAACTAAGCAAAGCTTGTATTATGGAAACTAGATAACTGATAGACATACCTAAACATAATTTTTTTGTAAATACATACAGAATAATACTGTTCATAATAATTTTCTACTCGTAGGGATGGAACCTACACTCTCTGGCGCCACAGACCATTGCTGTATCCACTGTGCCAATCGGTCGTTGATTCTCAAATCTATTTGAATTTTTATTATTTTTTATTATGACTTAATTTGAAAAGCGTTAGTCTATGACATCTCATAAAAGTATGTTTCATTCGGTTAACAGATGAGGGAAGGTCAAACTTTTGTTATGCATACAAAATTTTCTCCTTTATATTTTCATGTGCTTTAAGATCATTTGAATTTGGCTTAAGATAATATATAATCCTTCAACAGCTCAGGGATCTTTTTGATTCTGTCCTCTTCACCGGGAGAACTCCAAAGGCGTGGAGCGAGAGCTTTGTGGTGCTTTTCTTCAAGAAGGGAAATAAAACCTTTTTGAAGAATTATAGGCCCATATCGCTTTTGAGCCACGTCTACAAGTTGTTCTCAAGGGTCATCACGAACCGCCTTGCTCGAAGACTCGATGAGTTCCAACCACTGGAGCAGGCTGGGTTTCGAGGCGGTTATGGCACCATAGACCACATCCACACAGTGCGGCAGATTGTACAGAAAACTGAAGAGTACAATCAGCCCTTGTGCCTCGCTTTCGTGGACTATGAGAAAGCCTTTGACTGTGTCGAGACCTGGTCTGTTCTGGAGTCCCTGCAGCGCTGCCAGGTTGACTGGCGCTACATCCAGGTGATGAGATCATTATATGAAGCCGCTACGATGACTGTCTAGATCCAAAGCCGGCGTACTAAACATGTCCATCTACAGCGTGGTGTGAGACAAGGGGATGTCATTTCCCCGAAATTGTTCACCAACGCGTTAGAGGACATGTTTAAAACATTGGACTGGAAAAGACCAGGCATCAACATTAATGGTAGCTACATCTCTCACCTACGATTCACTGACGACATTGTCATCATATCCGAATCGCTGCAGGACCTACAACAGATGCTGAACGACCTTACTGACTCCTCCCAACGCATCGGTCTCCGCATGAACTTAGACAAAACGAAGATCATGATCAACAGTAACATTATACCGGAACCGATTGCAATAAATGGAGTCCCTCTCGAGATTGTCGAAGACTACGTTTACCTAGGGCAAACGCTCCAACTAGGTAAAAACAATTTCGAGAGGGAAATCAAAAGACGGATACAGTTGGGTTGGGCAGCGGTTGGCGGTGCTGAGACGTGGACGCTCACCGTGCGACTAGTCCACCAACTGAAAGTCGCTCAGCGTGCTATGGAAAGGGCTATGCTCGGTATTTCTCTGAGGGATCAAATCCGGAACGAAATTATTCGCCAGAGAACAAAAGTTATCGACATAGCTCTCCGAATTAGCAAGCTGAAGTGGCAGTGGGCTGGTCACATCGCCCGTAGAGCGGATAACCGCTGGGGTACACGGGTGCTAGAGTGGAGACCGCGGATCGGCAAACGTAGCGTAGGACGCCCTGTGACACGATGGAGTGACGACATACGTAGGGTGGCTGGACGTAACTGGCGGCAAAGAGCTGAAGACCGAGCTCAGTGGCGTGTTTTGGGAGAGGCCTATGTCCAGCAGTGGACGAACGTGGGCTGAAGTGATGATGATGATGATGATGAATATATAAAAGTCCTCATTTTAAATATTATACAGCAAACAAACAAGAACCTGAGGTTACTTAAGTGATAAGTGGCGCAAAGCCGTCATATTGTAACCAAATAAGGCTAGCAAAAAATTTTGTGAAATTTTGCATGCAATGAAAATTCTTCGCGTCATAGAAGCATCTTAATAGTGCCTTAATTTATAACTACAATCTTGACACCGGGGAAACAATAACGGAAGTCGAAAACGAGGTGAAAACCTTCCAGGTTTTTGGCAACATTCGTCAAGAATGTCTGCGCTGCAAGCGGCGTAGCCTTAAATACGACAAAAATTTCCTTCACTAATACACGCTAAATTCAACCTTATTCCCTTAAGCATATGGAAGATCCGACAGGGAGTTTAAATTTGCAATAATCTATGGACCAACTTGTTGAAATTCCGTCGCCGTCCGGTATACGTAGTTGCCAATTTAATGTTCTAAACGGGAGGCAATATGAGCTCTTATACTGTTGAAATTAAGAGGGTTTTTCCTCGTTTTTCAGTTAAGGAGCCCGAGAAATAAATTGGTCGTTTGTGTAGTAGGAAGAAATTTCGCTAGCTAAGCTTTTGCTCGAGTGCCCACTAATTTTGTCCAATCGTGGTTACCAGATAACGTGTGAGACACATTTTTAGCTTCTTGTAATTCTTTCTGGGTTTATTTTTTCAAGAATAGACCGGGATATTTACAGCGCGGTTTTGCTTTGTCGTTGTTCCGGTTATTTATGGACCTTTGGCCATGTACGGTTACTTTAGAGAATAAATGTTGCCATGTTGAAATGAGCAAATGAAATACGTGCATAATTATCTTTGTTCCTCTTTTGTGTGTTTTTCTCATTCAATTGAATATTTTTATTGAAATTTTCATCTTGATAATTTATTAATTATTGAAACTTGATATTTATTTGTAGCACTATTTAAAAACCTATAATTAATAAATAAAAATAAACATTGAAAGTGAAATGTATGAACCGATATTCATACTAACAAAATTTCGAACTAAAAACAAAATGGCCTCCACAAAAAATAACCCAATTCATTGTCTCCAGATGGGGAACCAATCAAATTGCCCGAGAACCTAGAGAGCCTGCCGCGGGCCGAGCACTTCGCCGCCCAACGACACCGATGGAACACCAATGAGGTAAGCTTATGTTATTTTCTCTTATTATTACGTTAAAAATGATATGTAATTTTATTTATGGTTAGTAAAGGGGGTGATGAGAAAGATGCCTTTTAAGGATTTTAACGCGGTTTATACTTTTATACAAACAATTATTATTTATATACTTGATTTTTATTGTCTTTAGAGGAACAATATTATTTATGTAACAATTGTGCTATGTATACAAAGGATGAGCGAGATATCCTAACACAAGTATTTTATACTTAAAAGGATTTCTCAAATATTAAAGAAACTGTAAACTAATTGTTACTTAATAAAAATTTATGATTTTTTTTAATTATTTAAACGTTTGGAACACTTTACAACGCGCGTGGTCACGGGTGACATTTGTTGTTATATATCAATTGTCTTCTATATGGATAATACTCACGTTAAAATAAGCACAAGGAAATACAATAGGGATGATGTTCGGGTACGAACGGGAGCGAACCTTTATTAGAAATGACATTTGATTTCAAATATTACCTACGTAAGTGTATAATTCAACGACGAGTTTACTGTTATTTTTTATTAGTTTAATCTCAGTTTATTAGAATAAAATTACATTACTAGAACTTTCCTGAAAAGTAGTACTATAAACTTATTGTATTTCTTTGGAATTTTATAGAATACAGAAACCGAAGAATTAAAAGGTTAATGAAACCTTTTACCATCTAGTATTAGGCATTTTTCTTTAATACAAACGAGAACGTACATTATTAGATTAATTTAGAACAAACACATTTATTAATTACTCTAACTTTGAAGTACTATCAACTAAAATGCAGAGTGAAATATGGTAATAGGCTTTAAATCGTAAGGGTTACAATACAAAGTTTAAACAATAGGTAAGTGGGGGACGCGGTGATTACGTGGTAATTAGGGAAGTAATAATTGTGTAGGCGTTCTAGAACCCTCGAGCGCGTCTGATAAATCACTTGTTTTGATTGTCAAATCGAGTTTTCGTTTGCTCGACGATTAAGGAATCGAGAATTTATTTTTTTATTTACTAGCTGAGCCGGGGAACTTCTTACCGCCATTTTTGAAAGTGACGTATTTGATACAGGAACGATTTGTATGAAAAATTTTATTGTGGTTTTTAATTATTCTATTCGTAATTCCTTAATATTTTTTCACCGTTTAAACCTTTCCTGGACTTTCACGGATATTTAAAGACTGGAATTAGTCAAATCGGTTCAGCCGTTCTCGAGTTTTAGCGAAAAAGCATCAATTGATTTTTATTTATAAAAGAAGATGAATTACATATATCATTTATGATGTCCTAATTCGATTGATGATTTGAATGCTAAAAAACCAATTTATACATAGCATATACAAAGTAGCTTGAATTGATATTATTTATCGTAACATTTATCTTCGTTTACTAGGAATCAAATGTAGCTATCTAGTTTATCAAGATCTTGAATATTATCGCTACGCAAAATCTTTGCTAGTATACTTACAATCACACGAAGTCCGGCGCCGGTTGATATCCGATGAACTGACTTTATACAATACAGGGATGTGCAGAAATCTGAAATAAATGAATTATTTTTATAATACACGCCATTCATACAAAATACATTGTACGGAATTAGCCCGTACATTAATGTTGATCGAAGGTAACTCGTTAAATCTGTAGCGACTGAGGATTCTGTAGTTGTGGGATGACAAATCGCTTACTCATATCCTTGGAAAACGTGGATAAAAGACTTCGTCGTAATTCAGGAAGACACCTAGGATGGGTGTGGGCGATTTCATTAATGAAGTAATATTATTAAAAGTCATCTATACATATAATAAAACAGTAACCGAACCATTTCTGTACATTGAATATTTTTCAAAAAGAGTAATAGGTATGCAACATGTATGTTATATAGATACCAAAACCATGGTTAGAATTTTTTTTTCTGTTTGTCTGTTTATCTGTTTGTCTGTTTGTCTGTTTGTCTGTTTATCTGTTTGTATGTTCGTCAATCACGTAATAACCACTGGGCAGTTTTTGATAAAATTGCACATGCTGATAGACCAATATTAGGTGCAACTTATAGGCTACATTTTATTTGAAAAAAATAATTTTAGGGGTGGCTCTCCATACATGTAAACAGAGGGTAAAAAAATAAATTCGCGAGTACATCATTACATTTGATGTCATTAGATAGGTTTTTAAAAATGAAATAGAGGTTTCTTAATGCGTTTTTTGCTAAATTAAATATTTTTTGAAATATACGCTTCTAAAGTCGTCAAAATGTCATACCACGTGACAATGTGAGATTTTGGTTGACGCGCGGTCATGTCTTTTTATACTCTTAACGTATAGATACGGTAAAAACATGCAATGAAGTCTCAAAAACCTTAAAAAAATAACTAACTATCCGCCCGCGGCTTCGCTCGCGTCGGCTACAATTTTCTGTATTTGGAAGAGGCGCGTGCACTCTGAGATTTTGGTGAAACCTATTTCCATAGAAAATTATAAAAAACACTATAGACATGCGCATATATCAGCGGTTCTGCGATCGTATTTTTTTTTAACTTTTGTTGTGCGCCTCTAAAAAATACAGAAATTAGTAGCCCACGCGTGCGAAGCCGCGGGCGGAAAGCTAGTTTTTAATATATATTTTTAAAATGTATTATTATTTTAAATGTTAATGTTAAATACACAATTTACACGTCTTTGTGCTGAATGTACCTGAATTACATTATTATAATACCGTCATTGATCAAACCTATGTTCGTAAATAAAATTATTTCATTTCATCAAAAATTACAATATTTTGCTGACATATAATAAAATCACGTTGTTTTAATTGTTAAAGGTTAAATTTGCACGGTATTTTTTTATATAATTTTTCTAAATGTCATTAAATCTATTAATTGCAAAAAATCAGCATCCCTAGAAAAGCTCTTAATTTCGAGATAGGGCAGGAATATATAAATACTCGATCCAAGTTCGTCCCAGATTAATCAAGACATACAAAAACGCGTATTAACTCCACACTAAATCTTAAGTATTGCAATTGACGTCTTCACCCGTAAATCACACCCGTTTCACTCGAAACTGTCATCTGAATTATTAATGACGAGCCCGAAGCCCGCGGGAATAACTCTCGTTTAGGGGAACGTGCTAAAATCTCGAATTCAGCACCTATATGTTTGCCAAACTTCTAGACCTTTGTGTTTCTTGGGAATCCTTTGGTCAGTTAATGGGAATGAAGATAAACGGATCTATGCAACTGAAAAAGGGTCTTTTTGGACATGTAGACCAAGGCATCAAGAAGATCTTAACGGTATTATTAAATAGCCTCATTAATAATGTCTTATGACTGTTTCTTGTTTCCGATTTGTGCATAGACTAGGTGGCTAATAATGCAGGAGAAATTTTTTCAATATGTGTATTTATATATTAATAAAATAATCAAAATAAAAACTTGTAGACTTTTGTGTTTCATGGAGACTTATCCTTTGGTCAATTAATGCGAATAAAGATAAACGGATCTATGCGTCTGGAAGAGGGTCTTTTTGGACATGTAGACCAAGACATCAAGAAGATCTTATAGGTATTATTAAAAAGCCTCATTAATAATGTCTTATGACTGTTTTTGTTTCCAATTTGAGAAAAGACTAGGTGGCTAATCTTGCAGGAGATATTATTTCAATATGTGTATTTTTATATTAATAAAATAATCAAAATAAAAACTTGTAGACCTTTGTGTTTTTTGGGGTCCTTTGGTCAGTTAATGGGAATAAAGATAAACGGATCTATGCGTCTGGAAGAGTGTCTTTTCGGACATGTAGACCAAGGCATCAAGAAGATATTATAGGTATTAAACCTTTTTAATAATTTTAAATAGTTAACACGGTTTAGACTCACAATTCGGTATAGGCCGACAGTTTAAATAAAGAAGTAGTGTATATAAACCGTGTTAACTATTTAACATTATACGATGGCTCACTTACCGTTAAACAAGGCTTTCGATATGGTATTACACATGCAAAAGACAAATAATAACAAACAAAACACTAGATTAAATAATTACAAAAGGTCTCCTAATAACTAGCAAGCTATCTTGAGTCGTCTGGTAGAGACCAGACGACTATACTAAGAGGAGACTACTATTTTCCCGAAGAAGTGTTTGAGAATATTTCAAGTTCTGTATGCCATCTTTCTATGCAAATGTCTCTTATTAGCCGTCATCAAAGTCCAATAAAAATGTAGGTGCATTCAGAATATGTACACATTGCATTGGTACCGATTGCATCTTGGTGGTAGAGCGTCTTTTTGACGTCACGACCCAGCTATCCTCACTTTGCTAATAATCGTTTTATCTAGCTGTGATTTGTTATCAATTGACTACTTCTATTTGCTAATTTTGGAGAATTACAGCACATTCTATTTTTACATAGCCTCCAATTAGTTTTTTACAACATTATTTCTTCATGTATGCAAACATCCTTGACTCATGTTTGTACTTTGAAAGTGATGTATGAAAAACATGTTCCATTCCCCGATGGGGACACTGGGCTTTCCAAAATTATTTCCACGAAAGATTTTAATGGAATTTTTAATAGCTATACCTGATAGCTGGTTGCTATAAAAAATGTTCAGTGAAAACCTTAAATACGAATACGATGTTTTCGATTTTTAGGTGAAGTAAGGCGAAATAAATAAACCTCTTTATAAAAGAGAGAGAGAGAGAATAAAGGTTTATTTACTTCGCTTTTTGTTTAATGATACTCTTGTTTTATTTACGTAGATCCTGTCGAATGTGCATATTGTTCTAAATCGTATATCCACAATTGTGTTCTAATGTTGCTTCTACGGAGTAAAACAGATAATAACCCTAATAATACAACAGTAGTAGTAAAAACCAAATATTTACCCGTTAGGCAAACCATAGATGAAATACCTCAAATGCTATTAAGATCTATTAACTCCTATTACGCATATTCCCATTCTCCCCGATCGCACTCTAATGCACAAATCCTAGTATTGTCGTTGCATTATAATCACCCTAATGCGTTGCTTAGTGGAGGTTCAGTTAATCAACGGCTAAGTATGGAGATATGAGCTCGTTTTGCATAATACACAAAATAATAAGGCCATTTTGTACCTTCTTTATAAATTGTTATGTTCTAAAATCGAACCAATTACGCTGAATGTACGGTATCATAAGATAATAAGGAAACATTCGGTCTATTTTTCTAATTACAGTTTACTTTCCAGGTGTTCATAGAGTATATTATATTTGATGTTACTAAACTATATATTAAGTAATTATAAATTAAGCCTATAAGCAATGAAATAACATTCGACGCTATTAAGATCTATTTCACACATTTCCCTATCCCCTCAGCCCTACTAATGCTCAAATCCTAGTATTGTCGTTGCAGTATAATCACCCTAATGTGTTGCTTAGTGGAGGTTCAGTTAATCAACGGCTAAGTATGGAGATATGAGATCGTTTTGCATAATACATGAAATAATTAAGGGTTGTGTACCTTTTTATTTGTGCATATTTAAAAAAAATTGTTATGTCCTAGAATCAAACCATTGATTGTAAATGTGTGATCTAATAGGATAATAAGGCAATACTAAGTTTCTCTTTTTAAATATACTTTACAGTTGTAAATAAAACATCTAATTAATGTTACTAAACTATACAATATTAAGTAATTATAAATTAGGCTGATAAGCAATGAAATGACATACATTCTATTAAGGTCTATTAATCCCTATAACACATATACCCATTCCCCCCAGCCCTACTAATGCTCAAATCCTAGTATTGTCGTTGCAGTATAATCACCCTAATGCGTTGCTTAGTGGAGGTTCAGTTAATCAACGGCTAAGTATGGAGATATGAGGGGACACTAGTTTTGCATAAT
>LQNK01001370.1:123960-156598 GCA_001586405.1 Phoebis sennae
ACAAACAGAAAAAAAAAATTCTAACCATGGATTTGGTATCTATAGAACATACATATTGCATACCAATTATTCTTTTTGAAAAATATTCAATGTACAGAAATGGTTCGGTTACTGTTTTATCATATGTATAGATTATTATATGTATAGATTCTAGAGTAAAATTTGAAAAATCGTTCACATAATGCAATTATGTTATACTAAACAATTCTTCTAATTATCATTAATGCGAATGTTTGTGAGGATGGATCTATTGATGTATGTTTGTCACGCAAAAACTACTGAACCGATTATAATAAAAGTTGCTATCAATTAAGGGTTCAGAATAACATATAGTCTACTTTTAATTCGTAAGTTACGCGGGACGCGGCTAACATGCAATAATGTTAAACTGTTAATCTAAATAAATTATACAGTCTCGTTCCCAGCTTAGGACTATGTTTCTATTTGTAAATGGTTGCCTGGAAGGGATGGCTCAATAGCCATAAGTCTTCCATTTGTCAATTTAGTGTCAAATCATTATTTGACATTTGTGTCTATTTAAAATACATAATTTTTGGTGTGTATATTACAGGGTCTCAAGCTCTATAAAATCTGGTATTAAATTTTAATTATTTCAATATATATTTAAAACAGTCGTGCTCCGGTCTCGTCCGCATAACCAGATGACCACATTGCAAAATGCAAGAAATCCATTTTTCCCTTTTATTACCTTCCTCATTCACTTACCTATCATATTTTAGAATTTCAAATCAATCCAGTAGTTTTGCACATAAGTGCACAAATTTGGGGTTGTTACAAATAGCAATGTCATGTTATTTTTTTCACATAGAGCATATTTTATGAAAGAGAGGGGGACTATAACGTGAGATTGTTTGACGTCATTTGATTTATAATATTTTACCATGATTGCCGAACTACAGATAATACTAGACCGAATGTATCTATTAACCTTTTCTTTTGGGAACGATCGATTTTCGTCCAAAAAATTATGGACCTCTGAATGTTTCAAAACATTTTCTTAGTCCGTATTTACGTGTATAGAAAATAATTTAAAACCCATAATTTTAGATGTACGATGAAACAATAATGCAGATCATATTGTTATTAATATAATATACTAGCTGATCCGCGCGGCTTCGCTCTCGTAGCATAATGTTATATATAGAGCCTATAAAATATAGTCTATGTTACTTGTGGATAATATAATTTTTAATGGTCAAAGAATTTTTAAAATCGGTCCAGTTGTTTTTGAGCCTATTCATTACAACTAAATAAACAAGCTATCAAACAAACAAAGTTTCTCTTTATAATATTAGCATAGATGAGATGGTGAAAAATTTTATATCATTTAAATTTTAACAATAAATTGCCTAAGCCTAAAACAGGCAGGTAAATAAAAGTACGGCAAATGTATTAAAGCAGCATAAGCTAAATAACGGCCCTCGGTAAACACATTATAGTTAATGAATGGCCCAACAAAGATGGCGGCTGTCCTGCTAACTCAATGGGTCTGTTTACATTGATAAGCTTTGTCACGTAAATATGTTATTGTACAGTTAAAATATATCTTTGACATTATTTAGGAAATCTATCTTGTAAATCGAATCTAAAAATTGTGAGAGAAATTATTCACTTCAAAGTTTATATTGTTCCATTAATATTTACTAAATTGCGTATCTAAATATTTTTAAGCAAGTTTATCAAAGTTGTAGTTCAACACTATTAGTATTAGTTATAGATTTCTAGTTTGTAAGGTAAATATAAAAACAAAGTTGTATTTTTAATTTTATTTTTTTTAGTTTATTACTATGTTAAGCCCTCTATCGACACAGCTCCCGCATACCATCTTAGTGGTGCAGGAGTGGCTGAAAAACAGCTTTACTAGGCACTGATCTGCTAGGCAGCGATTGCTGAGCCATTTCCTTTTGTCGAACAGTTATTTACATGTAATATTAATTTTATAACATGTTTATGAGAATAAACGTATTTTCATTTTTATTTATTTATATTTTTGTTTATCTGAATCAAACCAAATATTATTTTAACATTACCTTAACCAACGAGTCCAATCAATTTCATACGAGTACATTGAAACATGTACTTTAAAATTAATTCAGTTCATTGGACTTGTACGCACAAAAGGATCTTGTAAAAGTTCAGCTCTCTGATGTTGTGCACGGATCAGTGGGTATCCCTCGTAACGCTGATAAAAGTTAGCCATCCTCTGGGTAATTTTTAATCTGAATATGACGGAGTCACCTTTGAGAAGTTTCGAACATTCGAGACGGTTTTGCCTTGAGATATGGAGAGGATGAAGGAGATAATTTTCATGAGAATATATTTTATCAGTATTAAAATTTTAAAGATTATTAGAATTATTTGTTTGTTCTTGACAATTTAAGATGGGGTCTTAATAACATTAAATATCAAGGACTTGGACAAAAAAGAACATGGCAGAATCCTCTCGCAACTCTAGGCGATCTTTGACAATCAAATCTTCAAATCCGGCACGATCATATTACTATCTCAAAAACGGGATACCTTACGGCAAATTATTTCAATAAATACATTTATTGAAATAATTTGCGCATCCTCGGGTCATTTAGCAACATTCATGCTCTACGCATACTCGTAGGCCGTAGATTCAAGATTTGAAATAGCGTAGCGCATCAACGTTGCTACGACCGTAGTGGTCTACGATCCGATGTCATACACAGTCCGCTACGCAAAATATTTCCATAGAAAGGAATTGTATAAAAAATGATTCTTCTACTTGAGTAAATAATAAAAAAGACTAAAACAAATTAAGGTAAATACATAGAAATAGGCATGAATACATTAGAAAAATAGGATCAATGATATAAAAAATACAATCAAAATATTTATTTTGGTCAAAATAAATCTTAATGTCTGAGGTAGAATAAGATAGTTATACAATATGCAAATGCAAGGGGGAGATAATTCGATGGGGCAATTATTACGAAGGTAATTCGTAGATTAAACAATGCTAAATTAGCGAACCGGTCAATTAACCAATTGACATGTCGTGTAAGTATAGATAAAATATACATATTATAATCAATGATATTATATAACTAGCTTTCCGCCCGCGGCTTCGCACACGTGGGTTACTAATTTCTGTATTTATCTGAGGCGCACAACCAAGTCAGGCCAATGCTCAACAGTGGACGAATATGGGCTGAATAGTAGTGGTAGTAGTAGCATAACCAAAGTTTAAAAAAATTACGGTCGCAGGGCCATGGCATGTCTAAAGATTTCTATGGAAATAGGTTTGACCAAAATCTCACATCATCAATTGTAGTCCACGCGAGCGAATCCGCGGGCGGAGAGTTAGTTATTTTTGAAGACTTTTGAGAATTTATTGAGTGTTTTTAACGTCTTAATCTATACGTTAAGAGTATAAAAAGGTATGTCCGCAACTCAACCAAAATCTTACATTGTCACGTGGAAGTCACTTTAGAAGCGTGTATCACAAAAAATATTTATATTAGCAAAAAACGCATTTACAAACCCCGAGTTCATTTTTAAAGACCTATCCAATGACACCTCATTTAATGATGTATTCGCGTATTTATTTTTTTACCCTCCGTTTACATGTATGGGAAGCCACCCCTAAAAATATTTTTTTCAAATAAAATGTAACCTATAAGTTGCACCTAATATTGTTCTATCAGCATGTGCAATTTTATCAAAATCTGCCCAGTAGTTATTGCGTGATTGACGCACTTACAAACAGATAAACAGACAAACAGATAAACAGACAAATAGAAAAAAAAATTCTAACCATGGTTTCGGTATGTACAGAAATGATTCGGTTACTGTTTTATTATATGTATAGATAACTATAGATATGTTACTAGCAACCTAATTTTGAGATTTCACATTGATACATTTATATCCACACTCCCTTGGTTACGAACGATTGTTGACAGAACTTTACATAGCAACGGTGGCTTTGTTACAACAGAAAGCTATAAAATGCCTTCGAATATTTAAAAACGAACCATTCTCCAAATAAAAATATAAAAGGAAAGTATCATATCATAAAAAAAATCGAATATTAAGTTTTAAATTCAACTATTAAGTGATTGTCAAAAGACGACATTGTCGTTGATGATCGCATTTTTCACGGTAGTCTTCTATGGATATAACATATTTATACATTATAATATATCATTATTAATGTTGAGATTTGTCCCAAAATGATATTGATTCGTAAATTGAGAGGCGTGTAAATATTTAGTTAAACTGCTAGATTGCCAAAAGCGCTAATGGAGGTCTGTTCTGAGCTAGAATCCCAAAATTAGGGGTAAGCAACGCTGACGGATTGCGTGCCGCGAATCAATTAATTCTATTTCAGTTCGCGCCAAAACAAATCCGCCATGTTTTGTGGAATTAATGGCTGGTGTCACGGGAACCGGTGGCGGGCGGATTGATGCGGTACGTCACCGGTGGAAACCGGCTCGCGTCTTTTGATAAAGATGTGCTAACGTGGGGATTGTTTGGGATCTCCGCTTTATGCTATGTATATGAAGCGTTAGATACACTATGAAGTGGTATAGCGTTACCAAACCATAATTATTAGAGATGCATCAATGATACTTATAATATATACAGATATACGGTTCGGTAAAATTTGAACCGGATCGTTTTCGGTATTCGGTCATTCGGTGAAACCAGGATTTGGCGCATCACGAATAATTATGATAATGTAGTGTAAAAATGTGTAAGTTAATATAAACAGTAATAAATGCCTAAGGTACAAGTTGTAATTTCCACAAGGCACACCGGTGGAAACCAGTTCTAACTTCTGTCCCCTCTACACATCAGCAAAAGCCTACGCATTACGTCCGCGGGGTAATATGTCGTGGACAGCCGCAGTATTTTCCATCTGCCGATGCATCGACCATCCATACATAGATGAAGTCCACGTATACACGCCTGAAACCGCGGGGCACAGCTAGTGACTAATATATTTGACCTAGGCCCACAGATACACCTAGGCACATATATCACACTTAGCTCATAGTTACAATGTTCAATGTAAATATACTGTCTTTAAATGTATAAACTGTCTGCCGTCAATTAGATTTACTAGTGCTTTTACACAAGCAGCTCTCGCAAAGAAACCTAATGGATAAATATAACTAAAATATGTAAATTGTAACTGTATGCTGCACAATACAGTAATTTCAAATATACTAAATATTTTTTATTGCTAAGCAGTCATCCCCCTACCGTATAATATTATAGGCTACAAAATAATTTGATACACGGCTATATTTTAGCAATAAAGGTCCCAGCCCCATCGTATATCATTTATATACTAAGAAATAAAATAGTCCATTGTCAAAATGTCTGATCGTTCATTTAATAGCTGACGAGAAAATTACCATAAGCACTACTTTCTGGTGTGATTGATGGTCTAGAAATCTGTATAACCTGAAAACCTTATTCACATTCCATTTACATATTATTAAATACGGCACTGGTTTTGGTGCCACCGAATGTGCGCTGAAATCTACGGTTGGACGACCTGTATTTTAATTATTTCAATTATCTTGGTTTTGTTATTATAATATTTTTTCTATACGTTATTAAAGGAGATGTTTGTTTAAACGCGTTTGTCTCAGAAATGAACGGATAGATTTGAAATTTTAGATTATGTTTGGCAGATCTATGAGGATTCCTATGTTATGCGCAGTTCCTAAAAAATAAAACTAAGGCGTAAGTCTAAAGCGTATCTATAATAAACGTGGCGTTAACATACTACGAATACTGGTTCCGATTGGTTGATTATAACCGTTCATTAATACAGTCGTATCTGTTATAGTATGACGTTCCGTCATTTATAGGAACCGGGCCTTATACTACGTAACCTAAACGGTGGGTTACAAGTTATAAATATATTCCTTCTTAGGTTGAAGTCGTAACTATATTCTCCTACTCATATAGTTTGTTAAAGTATTTGTATTATTTTAAAGAAAAATATAGGATGTAAGCAAGTGTCCTTCCAAAATTACAGCTCCAGATGCTTAAGCCTGTTTTACTTTCTTTATACTCAAGTTATCGTCGTGCCATGAAGTCCATTAAAGTCCCCAAGCGAACTATAAAAAGGTGTCTAAAATTATCTTGCGTTCCTCAAACGGGCTCATCATACGAGTGGCCGGTCTAAAATTAAATGGCCCTGAAGACACCAAGCGACCACCAGCCTTAAAGAAATACTAAGAAAGACGTCGCTTTTTTATTCTATACGGCTCATTAGACCCGCTGCCTCCAAAAAAGACTTTATCAAAGAAACGCTACGTTTCAGCGATTATCGACCGTATTGTTTTCGCAACACAGCTGTTATTTGTATGAAATGGCACGGCCGAACCCTCGGCTGGGGAATGGGGACACGATTTTGTTTAGGTTAAGTGTTTTTGTTAGGCATTTTGTTTGCGGAAATGTAGCCCTTGAAGTTGAATGTGGAATTCTTGTATGTCACGAGCGCCATCTATATCTCGGCAAATGTGAGCTTCAGAGTGAATTGTCTTTATTTATAATTAAATGAAATTCCAATTTTGAAATTCCTTTGAGAACGGTTTATTTCTATTTGGCTGTAGGGTTTGTGTAATATGTGTATACGAGTGGAATAGTGGATAAATGTTTTAACCTTTTATAGATATAGTATGAAATGAAGAAGGCTATTGTAAAAAATATATAAGTTATGTTAAGTATGAGATGGATTTGTAGACGTTTTAAAGATGAAACCCTATTTGCATTGACACAATATTATATCTGAGAAAAATCAAACGAAATAAAAATAGAAAACACCAATTTAAAAGTATATAAGCTTGCATTCACTCAATAATAAGTTCACGTCATTGAAATAACGTGATTTCCTCAATAAAACAAATAAAGTTTAGCGTATAAATCGATTCCATTATCCGCGAGGCTTATTTACGTAATAAGATATTCGGTTATTGTTGAGGAGTAGAGCGTGAGAGGCCACGTTTCTCTCAAATTATTTAGAGTGACGAGATTCTGAACCATTTGAGATTTGTAGCCTCAAAGATTATTTTTGATACTATATTTAGCACTAAAAGAAAATAAAAAACGTTTTCGTGACATATGCATAGTTAGTATTTAAATCTGTAACGATATTTGATTTTGACGTACATTGTATATTTTATCGCGTATTGTATAAGTTATGTTGTAAAAATACACAATGTATGCTCTATTTAAATCAATAATGATGTAGCACATACGTAGATTATAATATCCTATCATTTTATGAGCACTGAAAATTAAAAGCGATCAGCAATGTCTTATTATTTGTAAAGATTAATAGCTATACACTATAATAGTTTTATGTATTAACTTAAATAACGCGTAATATAAGAAAACTGTCACCATTGTATTTTAGTCTAATACATCCCTGTAATGTCTCATTGTAGGAAATATATACGGATCACAGATAGGTGTCGTTGAATCTCATTTAGAGATATATGTAGGATATTTCTCTACGCCTCCGCCTTTTGTTAAAAATATATGTTATCTTATCTTTTGGAACGGTTGAAGTTCAGGCGTTGTAGGGTTAAGTAATGTGTTTAGATAATAAGTTTTTGAGGTAAATTGATTATCTAAGGGTGGTTTATTGCTGTATACTTTTGTTATTTCTTGATGGAATTACACACCTGATAAAGTGCACAAAACTAGGTCGTGGTTATTGTAATAATTTAAAAAAGATATAGGGATATTGGAAGAATAAAGTGTGTTTTTCTTAAAATGAAAGGGGTTGAAAATTTGTTTTTAAAATGAGGAAGAAATTAAGAAAAGTAAACGACTATTTTTGAAGACGTAGACTTAAACAAAAAAGACTAAAAATACTTTCAAATCAGAATTAAAAGATCCAAAAGCTATAGTTTAGTTTCTGCAATTTTATATTGACGATCGCGTTATAAATAGAAATTTTAAAAACAAGGTATTTTTAAAATATTATATTGCATTAAAATAGCATATTAATTGGGATATTTAAATTCTCCTTATACAAAGTGCTTACTATTCATGAAATAACTTCGGGAGAAAGATTCTGATTTTCGCAGCTGCAATAATTCTCTGTGATAAACGTAAAAACTTTGTTTTTGTTTTTAAAATATTTTTAAGTTTGCGTTTCTAATAATTCATGTTTTTACTTTAACTTGAGAAGAAACGAAAATATGCAAACTTGTTGCATTTTATATGAAAACGGCTTATATTTGTGAATGAAATACTTCTAAGTATAATTATTTTATGTGTACAAAAAATGAATTTATTTCGCAAATTTCATTTATTTAGATTCTTTTTATAGTTTGTCTGAGGATACGAAAAATTTAAGATGGGTTCTATTTATATTTAACGTTTGATATTATAAAATTATTACTTTGGTACTAAAAATATATTAATAAACGAGTTTAGTCTCATTCGATTACACTAAATGCTCAGGCACCAAAAAAAGAATTTAAAGACAACTAAAATTATTTTTTATTTTGATAAGAAAATGAAACAATAACTATTATTATATAATTTATTTTAAATTTTGACGATCCGATTGGCGCAATGGATATGACATTCGTCTATAGTGCCGGAGGGTGTGGGTTCGATCTCCACCAGTAAAAAATTATAATTATTTATTCATGAATAATTGTATCTAAAGTATGTATGTATTTACAAGAAAAGTATGTCAATCAGTCATCAAGCTTCCAAAGTACAAGCTTTGCTTTTAGGGATGGTGTTGTGTTAAATATCCAGGAAAAATTAAACATAATAAATAGAGTAATTATCTCCACACTATAAACATATCACATTTTAAACAAACTGTTACAGTCACGACAACATTTTTAACCGTCATGTACATAACTGCAATTTATTAAAATACATAACAAGGCATTTCATATAAATTTTCTTAGTTAACCGAAAGTTCCGAGTCAATTACATTTACACGGAATGGTAGGGTTGGGAAACGCTATTGATTATTATTAAAATAAGGATTTTTGGTAAAAGGGTATGAATTTTTTATGTGAAGTGAAAGTCAGTGTCTTTATTGAACCACAATCCTTGAAGCACTGGGTACGTTGCTACGAGGAAAATCGACGTAAAGTACTAGCGTGTTAATTGTTACTGTTTCGTACGGTCAGTGGACAGTCTTATTTCTCATCCAGTCATTTCCTGTTTTTTTTGTTATTCCTAGTCTTCTCCTTAGTCTGATAAGGAAGGCTGTGGCAGAACGAATACCATATGTACTTAAAATAAAAAAAAATCCAGCAATTAATGTGTAACTGATTTAAACTATACTAATATTTTGAAGAGCAAAGATTTTTGATTTTTGTTTGAATTTATTAGGTTTCGAAACTACAAGATGGATTTTGATGAAATTTTATATATACATTTTATCTCTAAAGTCCTACAAGAACGGGAGATATACGCGGGTAAAACTGCCGAGCTCAGCTAGTATATGTTTATCTGTACAAATCGCAGCTAATTTCTAAAGAAATTCAAACTATCGACTGCATACATCACTACGGCTTAGTTGAACCGCAAGCTACAAAAGATAACAGTAATAACTAAAAGATAAAGGAACAAAAATAAAAGAAAGCTAAGTGCAAAGTTGCACCACACTTAGCTGAACTAACAAAATAATTGCGCTGCGGCTTTACACGGCATATAAAAATTAATGATTCGTTTGATAGGACGTAAAATAAATATAATTAGCACGTCTGGAACATCATTTAAATGTTTAGCTAAAATATCGGAAGCATTTCAATATATTCTGTACAATTTCTTTACTTATTTCCCATCAATAAGACATTCTTTATGTATTGAATTAAAGACTTTTTACATTATTTCCACTATTTATTTTAAAACTTAATTTAATTACAACCGGTTTCGAGAATCCATCATCAGTATGCATTTCCACGAAGAAGTCACAATACAATCTATCAATGACATGTTTTATCTTTTCTTTCGAAATAATTTTAAAACACAATATATTCGCGAGATTGTTGAGCATTGCAAATTGCTCAACATCAAGTCAAAATAAGTACTTATCTTCCTTACTGACTATCTTTTATGCGAGAAAGTATTATTAGGATACAATACAGTTTAATAAACTTGTGGCTTCGAGCGAGACGTTGCGTTGTCATATATAAATCAAGGCGTTTCATTTAATACCACACTCGGCTATATTCATATGAATATCACCTATTTCTGCCCCGAACCGATTTCGCTCATTGACACTCTACATTTTAATTTGTCTATACTATTCGCCAATGAAATTTAATCAAGATCGGATAAACAATACTCAATTTATCGTCGGACAATGTTTTTTACACTTACATACAAATATATAATCGACCGGCCATCTCCACTCTGAGACGTCGCTTTGCTCAATAATAAAAAAGCCAGATTGAAATCACGAATAGAACAACAATTCATAGTATATTGATTTTAACCTAGAGCCATATATTCATAAAAACAGTACGATTTTATTTCCACCAAATATACAGAATAGATAAAATATAGTTAGCTAGTATAAATAACGAATTTAATTTGTACGCTCGAAGTGATACGAATATTTTTTCATTTATATTCTTTATTTATATACCAATGATATTTTTCAAATATGTGTAGCAACTGTTATTTGTAGTAAATCGTTTGTTCGATATTTATTTTAGTTTAGAAATTGGAAACGGATGAAAAAAAAATTATTTATTATAAATGACTGAATTGTAATATGGGTACAGAATTAACATGAAATAAACAATTATTATTATTAATATGAGCGGGTGCCCGGAGACCTATATTCCCATTCCGTTCTTCTCTCTGCTCGTTCTACTTCTTTCTCAATTTCCAGTATTAATCCTCTTCCTATCCCCTCCCCGTCCTTCAAGCAGGCATCTGCGACACTTTGCTGTTGTATTTGTTCATGGGTTGTGGTCAGTCACTTAACCTCAGGTGAACTGCATGCTCCCCTTGCCAGCTGTTACATAAAAAAATAACACATTTTGAACATATTTCTTAATGAAAACAAAAGTTAATAAAAGCCTAGCTCTGGACTTAAACGATAAAAAATTGAGATCTATTTGGGTTCCACGTTCTGTTTTATAAATAAAGTTGAAGATTTGACGATTCAACTTACAAAAAAAAATTTTTGGGACCGCATTTGAATTTAGAATTTTTTACAAAGCTTTTAAATATTTTAAGAGTATGTATAAGATGAAATGACACGGAACGTTCATACACATAATTCGGCCCAATTAAGCAAGCTGATTGGCCGAAGTAGGTCATCAGATTAAAGTCGGTTTGGACGCGAGTGTGGACTTAATGTCCCGTGCACAGGGTTGGGGTATAACGGGAATTTGCTATACATTGATGCTTGAATATGCTTCTAATTTCGATTTTGGAATAGATGACGGATTAGAGGCTTCAATGTACAGCAAAGTTAGGATCACTTATAAAGTGACACAAAAATGTGGTGCACTATTCGTGAGTAACTGTATCAAACTATTTATTCAAAGTATTCGTCAGGTATTGTTATAATAATGTTATGCTTATGTTCTAGTAATTCTAATAAAATGAAAAACTAAAACTATACGTGTTAATTGTTCGGAGATTTGTGTTTTGCTTTGTTTTTATTAATCTAGATAATCTTTTTACTCTCTTTCTATCATGTCGCGTGTTTATTTTTTTTTTATCGCCAAGCAGGCAAACGATTATTTGCTAAATATATATTTTATGCTTATATACTTAATGAGATTATTTGCTAAATATATATTTTATGCTTATATACTTTCCGCTCGCTAATTCGCTCGTATGGACTACAATATTCTGTTTCTTGTAGAGGCGCGCGCACAGTAAGAGATTTTGGTTAACCCTATTAATGATTTCTGAGTAGCTTTAGCCACTATGGTTGCACACGTGAGGAACGCTTAAAAATGGAGTAATTTCCCCACATTTCCCCTATTGATTGTAGCTTGAAGAAAAGTATACTATAATCAGCATGAAAAATAATTATACCCAGTTTCGTTAAATTCCATTGAGTAGTTTTTGTTTCTATAAAGGTTATACAAGCCCACAGACAGAAAAAAAATTACTGCTTTCAATTTTTGGCATCAGTATCGATCCCTAACCACCCCAGGATAGTTATTTTGGAAATGTATTTCATGAAAAGAATTGACCTCTCTACTGTCTAAAGTGGTGGGATGACCAAGGTAAATAGAGATCCAATTATATATTTATTCATAAAAGTAACGAATGATAAACAATAAAATAAACCGGTGTGTCACTACCTCAAACTAATATGAAATTCGGCAACTTTCACCGCAATAAAACTTTAAAGCCTTGCTTCAAATTGGCAACACAGCTTAGATTCAATTCTGATAACCATGTCGTTGTTATTTACTTGCTAACTTTTATTGCTCAAACTATTTAAATGACAGATGGGTAGTTGTAGAATCGTCGCTTCAATTTAAACGGGTTACATATTCTTAATATTGTGTTCTTTTAATTTTATTGATTAAAGATATTTCCTAAAAAATAACAATTTGCAGAAACATATTATATACTTTAAAATAAAAAAATAGTGGAATCTTGCATATTCCATACAAATCTGCAATGTATTGGAATGTGTTTTTTTAAGCTTTGGCCCAATCGTGCAACGCTTGGCTCCCACTCTTTTATTGCTACCCGTCACCACACAGGTTTTTATAATATAGTGAAAAAACAAGTGATAATTTACATATGTATTCGTATATTCGCCATTTCTCATCGTAATATTATTGATGGAACTTTTTAAATAATCGTTTTGATCAAAGTTTAAATTAGTCAGATAATCTTCATGTTACTTTCCGTATTGACAATAGTTCTATACTTTATTTATTTAATAAATAATTAATAACACTATGAAAAAAAACTAGCAAAAGAAGAAAATTGATCGTGCATATTTCATAAAAAATTGCAATGTTCTGGTAAAAACCTTTATATTTTAAAACTAATGGCAAATGTCTAAAAATAAAATAGTTTTATAGTTTTACTATCTATTATATTATATTATATTAGTTTTCGTATAGTTTTACTATCTCAAACTAATGTGAAATTAACGCTAACTTTCACCGCAATAAATGTAAGGCTTTGTTTACAATTGGCAACACAGTTTAGATTCAAGTCTGATAGACATGTGGTTGCTATTCATTTACAAAACATATAATAATATGATGATGATTAATTTGCAATTTTATTTTATTTCATTAATATCACTTTAATAAAAATATCGTGTAGTAGAATACATTTATAGAGCTTCCTCTATTTTGTTCTATTTGCCTGCAAATCGTGCATGTTTTATACAAATCAGTTTACAAGGTAAATCTATAAAAAGTAAAACATAATTTTAAAAACTGTTCGATTTTTATTTAAAGAGACATTTCTTTTTACGACTACACCGGAGATCGAATCCTGGATCGGTTGTAACGCCTAAAACGCATACAACTGTACCAACGAGATCATAACGTAAAACATAATTTAAAACTAGTGACAAATGACAAAGAATAAAATCCAGTACCTCAAACTAATGTGGCATTCGGCAACTTTCATCGCAATAAAAGTTAGGCTTCGCTTCAAATTGACAACGCAGTTTAGATTCAATTCTGATAACCATGTCGTTGTTATTTACTCACAAACTTATTTTAGGTACTAGTATATAATCGTTTTGATTTCAATGGATTAGATGGTAATATTATGAATTAATTTGCAATTTTATTTATTGCTTTAGTAACACTTTAAAAATATCATAACATAAAACATAATTTAAAACTAGTGACAAATGACGAAAATAAAACTAATGTGGCATTCGGCAACTTTCATCGCAATAAAAGTTAGGCTTCGCTTCAAATTGACAACGCAGTTTAGATTCAATTCTGATAACCATGTCGTTGTTATTTACTCGCAAACTTACTTTTATTACTGAAACTATTTAAATGACAGTATGGTTTTACAATAATCGTTTTAATCCAAACTTAAATAGGTTAGAGTGGTAAAATTGTTTTTTAACTTTATTTATCTTCTCTTTTTGTTCATTTATTTTTATTGAATATATATTTCTATGGTACTAAATGACATGAGAAATAAAATACACCAAAGCACCATCAACATCTGGATCTCTTACTCGTGGATAATGTAGCTTTTAAAATCTAAAATCTTTAAAATTGATCCAGTAGTTTTTAAACCTATTCATTACAACCAAACAAAGTTTTCATCGTTATAATATTAGTGTAGATGTTCTGTACCCTTTAATTGTTATTTAAATAGGAAATATATTTATATATTTACTTGTTATTTAAATAGGAAATCCACTGAATATCACATTTCATGCGAGGGTCCCATCGTTATTCACATGCCATGTAACCTTTGAAATTCATACCGTTGAAACCCTATAATTCTCGAGTTATTCAGGGTAATGCAAATGTATTTGTATTTTGAACATTTTTACTAATGATTTCGAAGTTTAAAAGTTGATCTATGTCATGTTCAATGATGATAAAATTTTCCCTTTAAAATAGTTAAATTATTCATTACTTGCAATGCCATTTCAATGTAATTATGTACTTAGTGACTAAGACTGAACATGACATGAAGACAAACAGTAATGAAATTCAAGTGAAAATTTTTTTAACTACCAAAGAAGACACTAAAAAGGAAAAGAAAATCAAGTATTAAAATGTTATTTATAATCAAAACCTATTAACATAATAGCGAAAGCCTTAATAGATTGTTCTTTTCAGAGCCTAGCCGTAAAGGCCTTACATAAAAACCGTTTGTCACCATCTAATGTCAACGTAATCGACTAAAGGGCATACGTCAAGTGACCCGAATTCTGTTATCCCAAAACATTAAAAAGAGTTCGCGTTTCGGGCAGGGTATTGGAGAATAATTTAATGTATTCAGGGTCTAATACGGTTACATTGACGGGAGTCGTGACTCTGTTAAGGGCTGATTCACATTGATTTGATTTGAATTTGCTTCCGGTAACGATTGGGTGAGATTGACTAAATATTGTCGCTCTTTTTCTTTGCATAAAATATTTTTTCCAATGTAAAAGATATTTAATAATTCTCAAAAAAAAAAAAAACAATAAGATAAATTATTACCTGGGTTAGCAATAAGAGTACAGGTTAAATTTTATATACAAACTGTAGTTTCAATTTGTGCATAGCTTGAAAAGTTATAAAGAAATGTTTGATAACAATTTCAAAGATAAAAAACAAACATAGCATTATAACCTCACCCCAACAGGAGACTTACCCCTCGAAACCTTCCTATCGACAGCTGTACATAATGTCCTATAAAAAACATTTTTTTTACTGTAATATGAATACAATTTTACTTACCTTTATACTTTTTGATAAGTTTAAAAGTTCATTCACAGATTATGCTTTTAAAAACAATTTAATTCTGAGGTCCTACTATCTATTAAATTTACTCAATATAAAGTGAGAATGATTGTGTGACAATAACACCGCAAGTAATACATATATTTTGATGAAGTTTCATGTACAGATAAGGTAATGACGGTGTCTGTAATTTATCTATAATACATACTATAGATAAATTACAGACACCGTCATTATGAATGTTTAAGTATAAATTAGTTATCAAGTTTCCACAGGAGAAGCTTTACTAAGTTTGGGACTAGATGGCGTTGTATTATGTTACTGAGAATTTATTTATTTAATATCGATAGACTCATTATTTGATGCAAGCAAAATCGTGGGCACACGTTGGTTATTAAAGTATTTGCGTTTTGCATGTTCTGTTTTACATAAACTATAGTTTTATCCCAATAAAATATAAGCAGTTAAAAAATTGAACGAGCTTTATTCAAGAATTTCCAAAGGTTAAAATATTCGGAAAGTTGGAAGGTGAAATTTACACGGGAATAAAAAATTCATGGCGTGCATTTTTGTAAACTCTTCTCAGCAATCGTTTTATAGTACAATATACACAAAGGAGAATACGAATAGATTTTAAGATAAAGACTAGACAGTTCTTGAAGGCTCGGAATGTTACTTACTTACTTACTTACTCAGCCCGGTGGCACCCAGAGTTGGATATAGGCCTCTTCATGTGCACGCCAGTTCACTCTGTCTCGCGTTGTGTGCATCCATTTTTACCTAAGATCTTAATTATGTCGGAATAATAGTTAGCTATAATCAAAAAGAAGTATTCAAATCCATCTTGAAGGCTATAGCAGGCAAGCGGAGCATGCGGTTCACCAGATGTTAAGTAACTGACCGCAGCCCATGAACATCTACTACATCAAAATGTAACAGATGTCTTATCGGCTTGAAGGGGAGGGGATAAGGAGAGGATTAATGATGGAAAATTGGAACAAAGACTATATCTATATATCTATCTTATTATTTAGACGATTAATAAAGGTTTACATAGTAATTTATGGGGTAAATGGAGCAAACCTTAAATTAAATCCAGCACATAAATTTGGCGTGTTTTAAAAGGCATTTACAATAAACCTCGTGTTATTATTAACGGAAAATTTGCATTTAATGATCGTCCGAATTCGAATAGCTCTTGCGTTCCGAAGTAATTGTTCTAGAGGTGTGTTTAGGCGAATTTAGTTTTGGCAAACAGCTTGTAAAATACTTTAGTATTTGGTAACGTATTGTTTATGATTTATTTGCTTCTAGGTATAGAAATGCCGGTCTTTCAAGCCTACTATTGAGTTTCTTGCTGGTATCTTCTGGTGGTAGCTAAAAAATAACTATTTATAAGTACTTTGTAAAATGTTCATATGAATAAATGTTTTTTCTATTCTATTTTATTTTATAGTTAGAGATTTAGAAGAATTATCGCGTAATGGAAAACACTGAAATTTAGGTCTGTTCCAAAGCCTAGATAAATCATTTGCAAGCTTAACTTATTCCGTATATGTATTTAAAATACATTTTTTGTGATTCAAAAGAAAAATGTGCAAATAGTAAAATGTGTTAAAAAACTCTATAATATTCTACTTTATGGATTTAACACAGACTTTTCGAGGGTCGCACGTATGTTTAACATTTATTTAATTAAACCTTTTTTCAAATAAAAAATGTAAACATAAATTTAATTTTACTTAAAACTGTGGCTCGCGCGTATGTTTCCTCGTTCCCGTGGAACTTGATCAAAATCCTTTCATAGTGAATGCCTACGTCATAACATCTACCTGCATGCCAAATTTCAGTCCGATCCGTCCAGCGGTTTGGGCTGTGTGTTGATAGATCCATATGTCAGTCAGTCACCCTAAAATATAATATATATTGTAAATGAACTTATAACTTATATGTAAACTTTCTATCTGTTTAAATATATATCACCACATTTCCTTCGATATCCTTAACACTATTTATATTTATATTATTATTCGTCTTATTTGTTTCAGTTAATTAAATTCCCTCTTTAGGTTTAGGCAGAAAATCAGTGTTGTTTGACTCAACTTATGCTGAGCCAAACCTTTTTCAAAGAGCACAGTACACCAACCATCTTCCTCATAGTGTTGTAATTTACATCTTAACTGCGTAATAAATATTTTGTCTTTATATCCTTCTTTCTATATAGATTAGGACACGAAATTTTAGGGCAATTCCGTGAGTAATATTAGTGGCATTAAGTTTCGGCGGTTGTGGTAACGGAATGCACTTAAGTAAACGTATTGTTTGTGATTTATGTTTGCTACTCGGAGGGATATTTAGTGCTAAATATCATAGGCTTTTCGACTCATGTGCTTGATATATGTGCATTATATTTCTTTTATTTTAAATTAAGTGAATGGGTGAAAGATCTGAAATGGCTATGATATTTTTCTATCCGGAAGTGATCTAACGTCGAAAACGAATGCTTCATTGGTAAACTATAAAAATCGTATAGTTAGCATATGGTACTTAAAAGTAATTTATTTATACCATGTAAAAAATAGTATTCTAGAAAAATAATTTAGGTAACTATATGGTACGTATTAGTAAGTTTTACTTATATTATAATGGGCAAATATTCTTAGATTAATGGAGCTTATCTTCGAAAGTACCAGATAGAATTTATATAGTCTTTCTTATTATAATAAACGGGTTTATGAGGAAAGCAATAGAAAAGCTAGTATAACTCTACGCGGATAAAACCAATTAATTAATTTAAAAAAATCTACTTCATTCTTTCCTTACCTGGCATTCTCCCTCAAATTTATCTGATAAATTTGTTTGTCAAACTTCACGTTTTCATCAAACAATAGATTAAACGATCAAACAAAATTGTAACTTAAGTGACTCAGATTTTAATGCATGCTTAAGCCACTTCAAGATTACAAGGTAAGCTATTCGGTAGTACTGCCTCTCACTTCAAGTTCTTTTATTACAGTAAGTGGCATTCACTTCTTTAATAAAATTGACTAAATTCAGAATTTATCTAATTCCTATCTTATCCGAATAAGTATTTCAGAGAATACTACGTCGGTAAGTTACTAGGGTTCCCTCGAAGCAATGATTTTTTTAAATAAAGTAACCGCCCGCCCCGAATTTGCATAGATACAACTAAACGTATCACTTTTTAATCTCTTTATAATAACCTTATTTTGACAAAAGTTAGTATACCAAACAAAAGCGTAAGTTTATTTATTTACGGGTGATGTGATGATCAAAGGAAACAGACTATTTTCTCATTCTTCTTACAATTAAATGAGAAATATCAAGAACGAATGAAGAATGTCAGGTCAGGTTTAGTAAAACTCAGAAACTATTAAAAACCATCTTCATTGTTTCTCGTGTTGACACATAGGCCCTGATTAAGCCACTCCAAGATTACAAGGTAAGCTATTCGTTAGTACTGGCCCTCACTTCAAGTTCTTTTATTACAGTAAGTGGCTTTCCAACGCCCGATCAAAGACGCCCAGATTACCACTATCTAAGCCTGTAAGAGGGGCCTCTTTTTTAGTAATCGTCAAAGCAAGTGGGTGACAATTTGACCAATGGACAATCTGAGTCAAGTGCTTTTTAAAACAAGTTTTTGAGAAAAAAAATATTGTCAGGTAAAGATATTACAAAGACAGACAAAAAAATTACAAAGAGTAGGTATACAATTACTGAAGTTTCAGTTACTGTTCCTTGAGTCCTCTAGAAATAGAGTAGAAAAGGTCTAGAATAGAAAATATTGTTATTCAAATAATCTTTTAATAAAGTACTTAAGAATAGTCATTTTTTATTTACCATCGCTAGGAGATACCGCAAAGACACTCCATAGTTACCCTTTTCAACGGCCACTTTAATTACATAATTATTATATCATACGGAACAACTATCTCGCATTGATTTGAAATTCGTATTCCTAAAGCTCTATAATTTATGTTAAACGATGTATGTGACTATCAATATATATTATATATGATATCATTTTAGAATGGGATTTAAGGTATAATTGAGAAAGCTTACAATAGGGAAAATGATTTATCCACAAGGTCGCTTAAATGTTATCTTTTTATTAAACATGGTGTAAACAATAGCATTCCAATTTATACTATATTTCGTCAGATAAGTGAGGTTTGAGATACAATTATTATTGGTCTAATAATATGATATTATTAGATTAACAGTGCATCCAATTTACACTAAGTAATGTCTTACATTCCTTTATTCAAATCTTTATTAAATCATTTCATAAAATCCAGTCAATTCAATCTATCAATGTGACTATTATGACACAAAAGAGCAAAAACGTTATAGTTTCAGAACTAAGATTTCCATACATTTGTAATCTAAGCCAACATTATCGATGAGGGGGGCCGTCTAGCACCCTCCACAGAGTGACTCTTGAACACGCGCAAGGGAGAATCGTACCGATTTATTTCTTTTTAGTACGGTACGTTTTGCACTTTTTGTCGGCTCAAATGAAGCCCCGACTTAGCTCGTGAATGGATCGTTATGACAATTGCAGTTTGTTTATCAAATCGTATTTAAGAACGATGAACGTTTTACGTAATTTTTATTTAATATTTGCTATTTTAGTTAATCGTAACATTAAATTAACTTTATTTGTTATCTTTTCTTCAAATACAACCCGATTGGTGCAGTGGATGCATAAATTTTAAATAAAATAAATAAAAAGTATTTTATTTAATATGGAAAGTACTCGCGTTAAAACAAACACAAGATACATAAATAGTCTCTTGCGCCAGAGGGTGTGGGTTCGATCCCCACGAGTAGAAGATTGTGATGTGATGAATTTTGTAATTTTCTTCTGTCCGGGTGTTAATTTATCTATAGTATGTATGTATTTGCCAAAAAGTATGTTTATGTATGTCTATATGTTATTTAGTTTTCATAGTACAAGCTTTTGGGACTTTAGTTTGGGACTAGATGGCTTTGTGATAAATGTCCAGGAAAATTTATTTATTTATATGAAAATTATTTGACTTGACTATTTAAATCGTGTTAAAATTTCTTGTATTCAACTATATGTTTTATTTAACCTTGCGTATATAGTGTTTCTTTACACGATGGCCCTCAAATACATTGTAATAAAAATATAATAGCTACTTCTTAGTCTTCACCTTTATTTTTACCCTGTAATAATGAGTTCTAAGGTAGCTTTTATATTTTATATCGATGCTTTACCTTTTCATGCTGCATTTTTTAGTATTCAAACAAAACGACCACAATGAATACTTGGTCTAGTATAGAATTTATAATAGCAATATTAAATCACAGACAAGCGGTTTTTTATACAAAACGATAAGTGAGCCATTGTATAATTTTAAATAGTTAACTCGGTTTCTACTAACTACTTGTTTATACGGTATAGACCAACAGTTTTCTATACATACCATAAATATATTTCTTTTTTTATGTTATAGCAGGCAAGCGGGGCATGCGGTTTAAGTGACTGACCGCAGCCCATGAACATCTGACACATAAAAGTGTCGCAGATACCTTGCCGGCTTGAAGGAAAGGGAGGGGAAATGGAGAGGATTAATGATAGGAAGTTGGGAGAGGAGTAGAACAAGACGGGAGACGAATAAGATGGGAATACAGGCCTCCCTGAATTATCCCTTACACAATGATCCCTTTAAATTGGTATATGTTTAACAACTGACATACATCAAGGTCTTAAAATCTGCTTCACGTAATTTCCCAACGCATATGCAAGATAAGGCCATTGAATTAAAGTTCCACGTACAATGGTCTAAGTCTATTTAAAGTTTAGGAGTTATTCACAGCTAGTTGAAGGTAACAAGATAACGCGCTGTAGTTGGGAGTTGGACAGGCGAGATTGTCGCGTTTATTAAATCTAGAACAATTGACACTGCCATGAGATTTACAACTGAAGGGATTGTACAAACAAAACTTACACTTGTCTAGAAAACCGTATTTATAACTATACAATAAAGTAACCCCGTCTGTCTGCACGTATTTACACGAAAATTTCGATACATCTACACTAGTACTATAAAGAGGATAACTTTGTCTTTTTTTTTTGCTTGTAATGTTGCTCAAAAAATACTGGACCTTAAAAATTCTTACACCATTCGAAAGCTACATTATCTACGAGTAATATAGGATATATTTTAAAGGCTTAAAAATTGCTTCAAATTTAATTTAATATTAAAAATTTTCAATTAAATTTAAAGCGGAAAAAAATTTATAATTAACGACATCGCGTTAGAAACCTCAAAAATAACAGTATTTCTCTACTATTTAATGAATGTTATTACATAAATCTTCCTCTTGAATCACTATATCCATTAAAAAAAACCGTATCAAAATCCATTGCGTAGTTTCAAAGTTTTAAGTACACAAAGGGACATAGGGACAGAGAAAGCGACTTTATTCTATACCATGATGATGCGTAGAATCTCAATGTAAATTCTAGACAACTCGAGTATCCTAGACTTAGAAAAGTGAAATGTGAGATAAAGAAGTTCACAGTAATTACTGGTCTCAGTAAGTGGCGCAATTACCTCAATAAGAACAGCTTAACTCAAGACTAACTCTAATCGCCTGCCTGCTCTAATTGTTTATGTCTGACGCGGTAAAACAAATTGTTTAGGTGTTTTGGGAGTCTATTTGTTTATTAACTTTATACTATATACAATATTATAAGATTAAAATATATAGGACACAGAAAATATAAATACACTACAAAAGGGAGCCTTATCGCAATATAGATGTGATTTCTAGGAAGATAATATCTTGCTAGAGCAAAAGTACATTCTATATCAAATGAATGGGCTATTTTTATATTGTGTAATCTACACTAATATTATAAAGAAGAGAACTTTGTTTGTTCGGTTTTAATGAATAGGTTCAAGAACTACTGGACCGATTTTAAAAATTCTTTCAAAGTCTAAAGCTACATTAACCTCGAGTAACATAGGTCATATTTTACAGGCTATATACATATCACATTTTGCTATGGGAGCGAAGCCGCGCGGATCAGCTAGTTACATATAAATAAGTAGAGTGTGTTTTTATACATTAGGGGTCAGAAGACGTTGTGACGAAAAAAACATAAAAACAATAATGTTCTTTAACTACCCAATAAAATGATTATACAGTTTATACTTACTTATATTTGTAAAATATACCATATATTCTAAAAGAGTAACTATCGAGTTTCTTGCCGGTATCTTCTCGATAGAAGCGACTTTCCGAACCGGTGGTAACTTAAAAAATGACTATTCATAAGTACTTTGTAAAAAGTTTACATGAATAAAATTTAAAAAAAAAAGAAAAAAAATCTATTCGGGTACGTTTTAGGCAACTGGAGTCGTAAGCTACTCTTAGAAGAAGTGAAATACTGAGATAATAATTGTTCTCAGTAAGTGGCGCTGTTACCTCAATAAGAATAGCTTAATTCAAGACCAACCTTAGCCGCTTGCCTGCGCTCTGTTTATGTCTAACGGTGAGAAAATTAATTGCGAAGGTGTTTAGGTTATTCTATTAAATAAATAAATAAATATTCTGGGACATTTAATACTACTCTATCTAGACCCAAACTTAGCAAGGCTTGTCCTATAGAAACTAGATAACTAATAGATATACTTAAACAAACTTTTTTTGTAAATACATACTATAGATAGATAAACACCCAGACTGTAGAAAATTGCAATGTTCATCACATCATAATTTTCTACTCGTGGGGATCGAACTCACACCTTTCGGCACCATAGACTATTGCCACATCCACTGCACCAATCGGGCCGTCGGTATTATATCAACTCTTTATTCTTTTTAATAAAAAAAATACAGTTTCACTTAGAAATGACAAGTATACAACAAAAGAGAGCCTTAACTTGTTTAAATAAAAATTCCATTAACTTATAAATTACTAGCTTTCCGCCCGCGGCTTCGCACGCGTGGGCTACTAATTTCTGTATTTTTTAGAGGCGCACAACAAAAGTTAAAACAAATTACGATCGCAGAACCGCTGATATATCCGCATGTCTATAGTGTTTTTTATAATTTTCTAAGGAAATAGGTTTTACCAAAATCTCAGAGTGCACGCGCCTCTTCCAAATACAGAAAATTGTAGCACACGCGAGCGAAGCCGCGGGCGGATAGTTATCAATACGTTAAGAGTATAAAAAGACATGACCGCGCGTCAACCAAAATCTCACATAGCCACGTGGTATGACATTTTCACGACTTTAGAAGCGTATATTTCAAAAAATATTTAATTTAGCAAAAAACACATTTAGAAACCTCTATTTTATTTTTAAAAACCTATCTAATGACATCAAATTTAATGATGTACTCGCGAATTTATTTTTTTACCCTCTGTTTACATGTATGGAGAGCCACCCCTTAAATTATTTTTTTCAAATAAAATGTAGCCTATAAGTTGCACCTAATATTGGTCTATCAGCATGTGCAATTTTATCAAAAACTGCCCAGTGGTTATTACGTGATTGACAAACAGACAAACAGATAAACAGACAAACAGACAAACAGACAAACAGAAAAAAAAAATTCTAACCATGGTTTTGGTATCTATAGAACATACATGTTGCATATCAATTACTCTTTTTGAAAAATATTCAATGTACAGAAATGGTTCGGTTACTGTTTTATTATATGTATAGATATTGGATTGTTCTAGATTTCATTCATTAAATGTTAATTTGCGGACTTAGTTCTAAGCTAGATTTACCCTGTCATTCAAACCGCTGTAGCCTATAAGCCATCGAAATAAAACAAAATAAAAATATATAAATAAATTATTTTCATCCTTTATTGCACTTAATAGAAATAAGTGTCCAAAAGGCGGTCATATTGCTTAGAGCAATTTCTTCCAGACAACCTTTTGGGAGCAGGATGGAAAAGCAAGAATTAGATGCATGTACAAAAATCAACAAAAAAAAATTTAATTCCGCAAAAGTCTTTTTATAACGAACGTTTTTACACTGTAAACTTGACTGACACACATAAACGTTATACTAAGCGACTTGAAAGTTTCTCGGAATACCGCAAGTATCGATAAATCGATACCTGTCTACATAGCACTTTGCAAGCGTTGTATTGTTGGGGGATGTATCTCATTTGCGGAATTGTGTCAACAGGCTGACTTTTTACTTTCATTTAGAGCGAGGGCACTTCCAGTCCTGCCTCCGAGCGATTGGAGGCACGTTTTGTAAGTTTACTTAATTTACATTAATATTATAAAGAGGAAAACTTTGTAATGAATAGGCTCAAAAACTACTGGACCGATTTTAAAAATTCTTTCACCATTTAAAGCTATCCAAGAGTAATATGTGTGCCGTATGTTAATGCCCGTGTGGCGACGGGTTAGAATACGTGTGTCGCCACCCCATTTCTACCCGTGGGTGTCGTAAGAGGCGACAGAGGGTAATTCTGCTGCACAATATCTTCAGCAATAAAAGAGTGGTAGCCGAGCATTGCACAACTGGGCCAAGCTCGCACCGGTGTAATTACCACCCTCCAGCAGAAGATCGGCGTGAAGCAGAATTGCACTGTGTTTCGTACGGTCTTGTGGATGCTAATGGGCTGCGGTCAGTCACTTTACATCAGGTGAACCGCATGCCCCGCTTGCCTGCTTTAACATAAAAAATATAGGCTATATTTTATATCATATAATCTATTAACATTAAGTTTCGAAAGAGAAGCCGCGCGGAACTAGTACCCTATATAAAACAAAGACGGGTTTGTTACAACACTTATAACGAGATCTGCTGGACCAATTGGGCAGAAAATTCGTACCAGAAAGTAGCTTAGGACCAGGAGAAGGACATAGGAGTACTTTTAATTCCGGAAATCCCATGGGAATGGAATATATACGCAGGCGAAACCGCGGGGCACAACTAGTAACTAATAAAAGGAGGGTAAAATTCGACATGATTTAGGATTTGCTTGAAAGATTATTTAAATGATTATTCAATATTGCTATTTTTCCAGTGAATATTGTTTCAAATCTGCAACTCCTTCTTTAAGGGTATTACGACTCGCGTTTATCTGTTTAAATCCGGTAACCTTCATGCTCTTATAATTACGTTCTCTTGTGGATATACATAGATGAAATAGTTATAGAACTAACAATTTAAGAAGTTTTGTTAAGAAGGATTACATTCTTATTAATTCTTACATTCTTATAAGAGAGTATTTTTGTGGCAAAAAGTCATAGCTATTCCGAGATAACCTAAAATTGTAGTTCCATCCCATTCCTCTCCCAAATTCTCATAATTAATCCTTATCACCTCCCTTTCCTTCAAGCCGGCAAAACATCTGCGCTATTTTCATCTTGTAGATGTTCATGGGCTGTGGTCAGTCACTTAACATCAGGTGAACCACCACTCCACTTGCCTGCTATACCATAAAAAAAACTGATGATTCTGTGTCTTCATTAATAATAATGAAGATAATTCTCCAATGCCGGAATATGGCTTGGTATTTCGTGTTAAGATTAATCAAACTAAACATGGTTATAACTGAGATATATCTTATATTATTGTTATTAATAAACGAGGTCGCTTATTCGCTAGAATTGTCTGAGAATACGTGGGATGACTAGATAGCATTGTTCTAGGATAAGACCTTATATTAGTATGGAAAGATTATAATCTATACTAATATTATAAGTCATTTGTGTTTTTCTATGTAAATTTGTATTGTTTTCACACAAAAATTGTACTGGGTTGAAAAATTCGTTCACCATTCGAATGCTTCATCTTCACTGACATAGGTTTTATTATAGGCTTAATAACATTATGCTACGAGAGCGAAAACGCACAGAACAGCTAATCTACACTAATATTATAAAGAGGAAAACTTTTTTTGTTTGTTTATAATGAATAGGACTCAAACTACTGGACCGATTTTAAAAATTCTTTCACAGCGGATTAGCTAATCTAAAATAATTTGAATCTGCTATTGTGAGATTAAAAAGTATATTGGTTAATAGTATGTGTGAGATAAGTAAATTAAGTAAACAAAATTACCACCGTTTTATGAAAAATGCAATCACCAAGAACATAAAACAAAAAAGTTTCACAGATTCATTCAACACCTCAACAATACTAGAACCTACAAATAAATAATCTAAAAAAGCAAGGGAAATCCATATCCAGGAGCATCCCATAGCTATAAAAATTGGCCAAGTCGTAAATCATTGTGTCCCCAAAGATGTGGCCATATTGCTTTCTGGGTCTGCGGATGACAAAGTATCTTGAGGTGAATTTTTTAACGTCCTCAAATATCTATATGTCACGTAAATATTTTGGTTTGATTTATGAATATACCTTTTTATAAATTTATCGGAATATGCGTAGCTTTCCGCATAGGGTAGGAACCGAATAAAAACACAGCATTTGGAAAGCAACTGACTTCTGGTATGAATATATTAAAAAAATAGAGCTACTTGATAAAGCTGGATATTTGGTTATCCCTATTTAAATTATATTTGTATTTCTTTATAGTATTGAAAACAGTATAACGTAGTTCTTTTGGGTAACAAATCACTTTGATTACAAATATTTTGGGTTACGAATCACGATTGTTAAAACCTTTAATAACATCTAAATTCGTTGTTTTCCCTACAAAAACCACACATACAAATAACAAATTTACAATATTTTTCAATAACACGTCTGTATTTAGTATACGTTCAAATTAAAACTCGTTATGAATTGTATAATGTACGACATTTTACGTGACATGATATGAAATGCCATAAAACGCTTTCGTCCCGCCGTTTGCGCTTCGCTTGCAGATTCATTTGTTAAATCATTTTATTTCACTGACTATTGAAATATGGTTTCAATGACTATTATATGATTGCTGGTTATTGATATAGGGGTGGAACGATTTTTTATTGGAAATCAGTTTGTACCTTGCATCTCTCCCTAAAGAAGACTAGCTTTAATTATATTATGTCAGTAATTTTCAGGATAGAAACTATGTCCTTTCCCGGGTTTCAAGCTATCTTTTATTAATAATATTCTAAAATAAAATCGTACCTTTACTTTAATTCTAGATGTTTGTTTTACATATATCTTTATTAGGAGTATTCTAATTTAAAATATAGTTTACTTGCAATGAAAGAAAATAGATTTTTTTCATTTTAATTTATGAATAGAGACATCGCAAAGTATTCCCAATTGGGTCATATTCTTGTAATTTGTGTTTAAAATTACTTTAAAAAGTTATCCAAAACATAAAGACGACAAAACATACATTATACATCGGTTGTATGAAAAACAGAATATTTACATGACATCAAGCGGTTTGATATATGGCGCCAAGATGCGTAAGCAAATACTTGCTTACTTTGTGCCGATAAAATGGCGCTGGTCCTAAATATTACATAATTATAATATGATGATAGAAGAAGGACCTCCGAAACGGTTCGAAACCGACGGCCTTAAACCGAGTTAATAATTAAAAAAGTGAGTAAAACCGTGTATATTATAATTAATGAAACAAGGTCTCTATATCAATAGTCAAAATAAATATTTTATACTCATAATTTAAAAATTTCCTTATTTGTTTATATTGAGTGGACTTTGTTAAATGACGATTTATTTTAAGGGGTACATGTAACGATAAAAGTTGGTGAAATAATGTTTGAAATATTTCACCAACTTTTATTACATGAAAACAAATAAGTACAAATATGTTTCTCCATTCATAATTCTCGGGTCACTCTCATAAGGAAAGTGCTCGGTCCTTTAGAAGGCTTACGCGGATATTCATTCTTTAGAGACTTTCTTTGTATTATGGTTTATAATTATTATATTTTAAGCTCACTAACTGATAGGTATGTATTTTGCAATTTTTAAAGTCTAATTTATGCTTATAATTATTCAACGTAGGTCCCATTGTGACACTAGAGTATATTGTATCTAATATATTTCACACATTATTCAGGTAATAAATTACATATATCCCAGACCGAAATAGCATGACAAAGCCTACAAACTTAGATCGCTTAGCACCATTCTAGCCTGAAAGTTGAAAGGCGATGATTAATGTTATTTTAATGGTATATTGTTTCGGCCATCTTTTATTACAGATAAGATTTACATTTGGAAGATTGGATAACGTCAATAAGTTAAATATAATCTTGTTACGATTAAAGCCTCCTTTGAAAAAGGATTTAGAATTTATTAGTTTTTTTTATAGAACTTTATTTCTTTATAATTTATACGGTTTTGGTAAATATAGAAGAATAGGGAAATGATTTTATTGATATTCATATAAAGTGTCCACTAAGTGTTTTACTAATTAAGTAATACAATTTCTTTGTTTATTTCTTAGGCTTTAAGTTATAATACCATCAACAATGTATGAATATATTGTTGTTATAAAACGTTACATTAGAAAATCTAATCTAATTAATGATTTTGGAGTTAAAACGTTTAGAGTAGGTAGGTATACATCGCATTTATTATTTTTAATTATTTATACATGTTTGAATGTTTAACAAACCATAACGTAACATTAAAAAACGAAAAGCGTCAAATATAATATCCCAATATCAGTCAAACCGTTCATTTTTAAAATCCGCTCATTTTCATTCAGAAGGTTTATCACAAAATCAGTTTTATTTTTGTTAAACATAACGCCGCTTTAAATTTTAAGTCCGTTTCCGAGCGAACAAAACTTTTTCAAAAACCCATTTAATTGCTGCCTGCTACAATTTAACTAAGAAAGTTATCTTAACTTGCGATAAACTACGCGGAAATGGATTCTAATTAAATCTCGTGAAAAAATGGCCGCCATCTTGCATCGCGGGTTACCTTTTATCATTGTTCGGATATTACTATTGTTGAGTTAATTAATGTGGTCATTGGATGAAGCGTTTCTTGTATTGGAAAATACTTAACATTTAATATTTTTATAGATCTTTCTGTGTTTTATTAGCATTTGCATATTTGATATCTTAGCGGTAATCGGTAAACAAGGCTTTACAAGATTGCAACAATAGTTTTAGTTTAATTGGATTAACATGTTGTTCGAATAATTATACATTTTCATAAAAAGAAAAACATAAATTTCAATGTGTGTGTGTGTATATTATTCATGACGATATACTTAACGCACGACTTTTCTTGAGGATTAATTGAAAAAAGAACGGCATATTATATTTCTATCTTTCTTTTAAGATCATTAACAGCTATTTCGCAACTATGAATCATTGTCTAAGTTTATGAGGTTTGCTATTAATGTATTGTAAAATGTCAATCGATAAGTTATTTTTAAGCTTTCTGACCATGTCATTTTTTTATTTTATTAAAAACTAGCTGTGGCCCGCGTATATTTCCCGATCCCGTTGGAAACGCGAAAGGGTAATCCTTTCGCGTTTCAAACTATATTTGCACAATATTTAGGCGCGAATAAGAGACAGACTTACTTTCGCATTTATAATATTAGTAGTCTAATAACGATAATGATTATAATTAATAATTAATATTTTGAAATTCTTCACCCTATGTAGTATACTTTTTATACCGCGCTCTATACTTATTTATACTCTTTGGATAACCACATAGGTTGTTGTGTCCCGGGGCAAGAGGCTTAGCAATTACAGCGCGGAAAGCCGTTTGGGGAAATCTATTCCTTTAACTGTTTAACTGTTTATTTGGTTATTGTTGTTATGTATTAATGTTCATAAAATTTACGAACTCAATAAATGTCAGATTTCTTTTAACTTCCTTAGTAAGTCAATCATGAGTAATTTAATTCGAGTATTTTATTTTATTGTTACGTAACTAAATATGGCGTTTTCAAGTGTTTATGGTCGTCTACGTTGGTATTCGCAATTCTTACGCTCTGTACCTATTTATACTCTATGGGTGGCCATATAGGTTGTTGCCTGCTGGGGTAAGAGGCTTAGCCATTACGAATTAATATAAAAAGCATTTTGAATTGGTCATTAAAAATTTGATAATTGGAGTTTAAAAATTTCTAATCATATTCAATGTCAAATCTTTCGACGTCTTCAGTAAATCAGAGTAATTTATTATATTTTAGCAGACTTAAACATGTTCTTTACGAGGGTTCATGGTCGTTTCTACGTTGATATTTGCAATACCTACGCTCTGTACCTTTTTATACTCTATGGATGACCACATAGGTTGTTGTGTCCCGAGGCTAGAGGCTTAGCTATTACATCGCATAGAGCCGTTTGGGGAAATCTATCCTTTATTGCTTAACTGTTTATTTGGTAATGTTGCTATGTTATTTTAATTATGAAGTTAATAACATAATATTTTAGTATTTTGTGTTTTGTTTGGGAGGTTTTTATTCATGTCAAAAATCAGTGAAATGATATGCTGAACAATTTTAAGACCAAATGAAATTGTTCAAACGATGTAATTATATTATCATACTAGCTTTTGCCCGCGGCTTCGCACGCGTAGACTACAAAATTAACATAGTTGTTATAAAAATGATATTATTAATTTTAAAATTCAATCGGAACCAATATTTTATATCAATGTTTTCAAAAAACCTAACAGTAACTTAATAACTATATTGTTCACGGTTTTACTCACTTTTTATTTTAAACATCGGATTAAGGCCGACGGTTTCGGACCGTTTCGGAGGTCCTTCTTCAGGGCGAGTGTTATGGTTGCGCGGTCGCACCCAGCTTCGCACTCTTCAAACTTCAGTGCGAAGCTGGGTGCGACCGCGCAACCGTAGGTATCTTAAAACTTAAATACAATTATATTTTCTTAAAAATCGCCCTGCTGCTCTTAAGTACAGTCAAAAACAAAATAAATTTGTAAGCCTCTATCCCACGGGAACCACTTAATTTTCCGGGATAAATCACATTTTATGTTAGCCTATAATATAATCAGCAATTGTGTAAATTTTCATCTCAATCACTGCAGTAGTTTTGGAGGAGTAGATGGTCAAAGAGACAGACAGACAGACAGACAGACATGAAAGAAAAAAATATTGATTTGCCTTCTGTATCCCTTATAACATCGCCCTGTATTAAAATTTCCGCAAAATATTCCATGTACAAATTCGGACTTGTTACGATTTTATTATATGTATTGATTGATTGATTGATTGATGATGATTGTATTTTGGTGTTATTTACAAATATTCGTTAATTTGGTAATTGCATTATCATTATACATATTATATATTTCACTAGCCTGCGTTACTCGTGGATATAGTAGCTTTCTAATGGTGAATGAGTTTTTTAAAATCGGTCCAGTAGTTTTTGCAACTAAACAAATAAACTAACAAAGTTTTTCCCTTTATAATATTATTATAGTGTAGATATAATTCTAATATAATTTTTTCGTTTATTCGTCGTTTCACAATACGTTAAACACCTTATGTTAATCTTACCCCATATTAAACCATGGAAATAAAAATCCAAAATAATCTTACTGAATTTGAGTTTTATTTACATAGATAATTTCCTCATGTGTAACAGAAGTATTGTACCAAAAGTTCTTTTTGCGATTTTACTAGCATTTAACAATCCTACAGTGCACAAAATTTTCAATGTAACATTTTAAATTGCTATAGTTTATTGCATCTTTTAAATGCATTCTAAAGGACGCTCACAGACTCTATAATTTTCGATTAACGGCGAAGCAAAAACCGTGTTAAATTTTGTGATAGTGAATTCTTTTATGTGTACATTTTCCGAATAAATTCGTTTTAACTCATTTATTTACTGGGTACGGTTTACGTTTAACAAGTAAAGAAACTTACATACCTGATTTTAATTACTGATCACTGTATTCTAGGCTTTGATGGTGGGAGAAATGACGGACAAATTAAGGATTAAATTAAAATAATGTAATGAGTATCAATTATAATTAAGGGTTACCACATTTAATAAAGTTTTAAACATAAATTAAATTATATTAAACAATCTAAAATTAAATGTTGTTTCTCTTATATAGTGCAACGCTTTATAATTTTATTTTTCGAGGATACAAATATTCTTTTAAAACGACATTAATTATTATATTTTTCTGTATTTTTAAATAATAAAAATACACAATTTCAAAAGAAGAGAAGCAATCTCATAGGTATTACATATATACACAAATACCTATTGTATTTGTGTGCCTGATTCA